>NMRA01000434.1:349085-386347 GCA_002633005.1 Phoronis australis | reverse complement strand
AGCGTAGAACGCTGTTGCGTTCTTTTTGAAGCGCTGCGTTACTTTGAAGTGTAAAGTCACGGCTAAATACAAACGTTGCAGTGCCACTGGTGGTCTAGAAGACCCGTGCAAAATTTTTTTTGATAAGTTGAAGATGTTACTGTAACCGAGTTTTAGGACTGTAGGTACATCATTGTTCGCATGTACGCGTTCATGGACTGGGCGCTTATTTCAGCAATGTCTGAAAACGCGTGGGGGGGGCGTTTATAGGGGCATGGGCTGTTATTATGGCGAATATGGTAATTCTTTTTGAAGCACTGCAGAAGTTTGAAGTGTATATTCACGGCTAACTTGAAATACCGACACAGCAGCGAGGCTTGTGGTCTAGAAATTTGGCGCACAATATGATTTTTTCAGGACTGTCGGATATTATTGATAAATTGAAAATGTTACAGCAGAATTCAAGAAATCTATGTAAGGGACACGTCCATGGGCTGGGCGCTTATTTTAACGAAATCTGAAAGCACTTAATGGGGCAANGATGATGATCCCTGTGCATTTTGAAAAAAAATTCGAGGTAAAATTGGATTTTTTGAAAATTAAAAAATACGATTTTTTAAAAAAACGAACTACAAAGAAAACTTTATTTTTCGATTTTTGTCACTTTCAGAATCATGTCTAACTAGTTAAAACTCCCTTTTTACTCATTTTAGTTAGGAACCTGGAGATTTGATCAGTGTATACACCTACCTTAAGCCACATGAAAACAACAGCAAGTGGCCACAGATAGCATGCCAAAACTACAGGAAAACTAAAGCTTTGACTAACAATATTTGAATACCAAAGAAAATGTGCTTTGAAATCTCAAATTTTGCACTTAAACAGGAAATCTGTACTCATTTGGGCAAACACCTAAGTTCACCTTAACGTTCGTTTGCAAAATTTCCAAATTTTCACTTTTAAATGCCCAAATCCATTTACTGCCCACCCCCAACTTACATGATTTTGACCTCCATGAAAGTCCCCGTCTCACACGAATTTTAGCTCCAAAAATGTACAAAACTCAGTATCACCTTGCCTCGTTCATGTGATAAAAATACCCAAACTCTCCTGTTGTGCTTTATTCAATTCTTGGATGTTATTGTGATGCATTGGTTACTTTAAAAGCTCGTGTGCATCTTAACAGTCAACTCCCCCACTCGATCTCTTGAGTTCCCAATTTAACCGTCCTGTACGTTAATCTGGACCAGTATGGTAAAGGAGCCGAGTGACCTTTAGTAACAATGACCATCACTTACCTAGAGTGTCACTTTCATCCAAAATTTCTGACTGTATTATCTCCTCAATAATATCCTCCAGAGTGACAATACCCAGTGTCTCGTAGTAGGGGTCCCCTTCCCCTTCATTGTTGATCCCCTGCACGACTGCCATGTGAGAATGACCTGCAATAAATGAAATAAGGATAAATCGTCCTCCAGTTATAGTAATATGTTCACATCGTGTCACCCTCCACTTACAGTAATACCATGTTCACATGGTGTCACCCTCCAGTTACAGTAATACGTTCACATGGTGTCACCCTCCAGTTACAGTAATACCATGTTCACATGGTGTCACCCTCCACTTATAGTAATACGTTCACATGGTGTCACCCTCTAGTTACAGTAATACCATGTTCACAACTGATTGAATTTCTGGAAAAAATTACACTCATAGGATGTCTGATCAGGTGTGATGATCAGTACAGAACGAGCCTACAGATTACCTGTTGAAGGCTTCCTTGTGATGGCATTACTCATAGTTGGCCTGTTTTCAGTCACTACTTGTGCTATTGTGACTGCATGTGATCTACCATAATTTAAGAATTTCACATGACTGCTTTGTGAATTTGTTTGAAAAATGTTAAAGCTACAATAATGCCCTTATTAACATTGTCATCTAGCATATAATCTGTCATCAGATTACAAATTCACATGTGAATGCAAATGTTGACCCAAAACAGATAAATAAACGCAAAGAAGAAAAAGGTCACATAGTTACATAAATTTGCTTTTTTAAACCAACAAGATGTATCTAGGTAACTTACTGCATGAAAAATAAATGAAAATCAAATTTTGTGTTTGGCACACAAAACTTTTACCCCAACCAGTATATAAAAACAGTTATGCCACAGTACTCCAGGATGTGGAGGCATAACATGTCGTTAAGGCTAAAGATCATGGTGTGACATTCGACATCAGTTCTTACCTTTTTTGAACTCCTCCAACATGGCATCAAGAGTGGTGTCATTGAACACCTTGATGACCGGGTGATTGTAGAACTTACACAGAGTCTTCAACGGTGTCCGGTCATCAGGGTCAATCAGGGCTAGATCCTTAATATTCAACAAGCCCAAGATGTTAGAGCGATCGGCGTCATAGACGGGTACACGGGTGAAGCCCGTCCTGGTGATATCATTGATGGTTTCGAAGTCTAGCACTGCCTTGAAGTCAATCATGTAGACATCAGAGATCTGGGTCATGATGTCCTGAACACATTTCTTGGTCAACTGAAGTGCACCACTGATTATATTCAACTCATCTTTACGTAAGTCATTATACTCATCAGTCACCCTAAGCAGCTCCTGCAGTCGCTCGCGGTTGTACACCTGCCCAATTTCTTCACCCAGAATAAAGTCAAGTATCTTACTAATCGGGAACGACAGCGGAAATGTGATGACCATAAATATTTTAGTCAGCCATATTGTGTGTGCTCCAACAGCGAGACCATGTCGAGAGCAAATCGCCTGAGGCACTATCTCACCAAATATCACAATACCCATTGTGGAACCAATGACAGCTGCGATGCCACCCGCCAAATCATCTAACAATATAGTTAATGTACTGTTCACCAGCACGTTGCCTAGCAACAGAGTACACAAAAGAAAGTTTCCACGTTTCCGTACAGGTGAGATGGCTTTGGCCCATTTCTTCTCGTGCTGTGAGCCAGAGTTTTCAATCACCTTCAATTCTGTTTTATCAAGGGCCATTAAACCAAGGTTGAGGCCACTAAATATTCCTGATAGCATTAACAGCAGAACAATGAATATAATCTGTAGCCACAGTGGCAAAAGCTTGCTGTCAATGGCAACCCTCATGAAATGTTCCGTGCCCTGGTGTATCCACTGGGATGTGACGTTGTTATATACACACACAAAGTAATACTTATGATCACTATCTAGTGGAGCAACTTTAAACGTTAATAACACTGACGATGTGTTACTCTGTTCCTCGGCACGAAACGATTGCTCTTTGAAGGGGCATGTGCTCCCTTTGGACCCTTCATCCTTGGTGAAGGCCACCTGCGTGTCACCATTGAGGTTTTTGCCAAACAGCCTCATTTTCACATCTACGTCGACCATAACTCGCAGAACACCCTGTTAACCAAGATAGATATTTACCATTTTTAGCAAAGGCAGTCTCCTGGACCCAGGGTCTAGCCTCCATACAGTAAAGTTACCATTTTTAGCAAAGGCAGTCTCCTGGACCCAGGGTCTAGCCTCCATACAGTAAAGTTACAATTACACCAATTTAAGACATAGTAATAATTTGCTTTTCCACACAAGAAATGTGGCATCCAATTAATGGCTTTCTGTGCTGAAGTTCCCTACCACAGCTACCATCAGACAATATGTCAAAAAGTGTAGACACTGAAAAAAATGTCAGAAGCCTTTGAAAAATGACAAAGGCAATTTTAGAAAACAATATTTTCGTTCAAATTTAGTGAGATGTTACCGTACTAAAAACTCGACTCATGAATTGACCCAGTTTAACAGCATAGCATACTTTGAATAAACTTGCAAATTTGTACTCGAATTCTCCGATGGTTAGCTAATTTTCATGTTTGAGTTTGGATACTAGACCCTGGGCTATATGCATGGTCACACACATGTAGTACATGCCTAAAGCGATCACACATATAATGACTTGTAATGAAGGCAAAGTACCGGCACATGTTTAGTTCATTGTCAAAGTACACGTACCAAAATAATGGAAATCAAACCCTATACTATAATAGCATTTTCTAGCAATGACGAGTCATTCCCAATCATTTTAACTACAGACAGAATTAGCCATCATGTGGGAGTTTAGTCACATCACATATGGCGCGTCCCGAGTCCAATCTCACCTGAAATACTTATGACGACAATTTGTCACATTTCGACATGAAACGATACCGTCTTCGTGTTTAAACCTCCTTAGTAACTGTCTAGATTAAACTCCAAGACGTGCCACGCCAGTCAAAAGTGACATGTCTGTGCTTTGTAGCACCATCTAGTTTTAAGTTGGCTCAGAGCTCAAAACAGTAACAATGTAATTTAAGTGAGAGGAAAAAATTGGAATTCAAAGGACGAATATAAATTGTAGCAGATAGTATTTTTGGATCAAAAGTCAAATAATAAAAGTAAAAAAAAACAATTTACGCACCCTGGCATACCTTTGGGGGTACAGAATATACGTACACCAACATCTATACTAAAGCTGCAATGAACTAATGGAAATTCACAGGACATTCCCCTTAATGGGAAACGTCTGTTAAAGAAAAGGTTGTTTGGAAATTTGTGACTGAAATATTTTTCGTAAAGCTGTTGGTGTCCATTGTTTCCGGGGACAATTCTTTAGGGTTTAAGAATGTACGCTTATCAAATAAGCGCCCTGGGCACATCATAACAAGGCTTTTTTCAGAAGATTCTATGATGTAATAAAACACACTTTGTGAACTTTTAAAGCTGTATTTTGCCCTGTCTAGATTCTGTTATAGGCTTAATATCATATGCACTTGGACATAAGCTTCATTCCAAGCAAACACATTCGTGATGGGTCATTTGAAGTAATTATGTATCATATTCTTCAAAGGTGCTTGTCTATCAAACAGAGAGGCGTTGCAGTGCAGACAATATGACTAGCTGTTCCCATATGTACTTGGAGGGCACGCACTCTATAGCAGCACCATCTGGTGTGACAGATGAATACATCCGCTCAGCCTCTGAGTGCTTTTTACTGATGCTTGTAAACAGAAATGTTCATACGCAAGTGGAGATGCTAAACATTTTATTTTTGTACCCGACCTAAACACTATAAAAAAACATAAGTTGCAACAGTTTCTTTCTTAGATGGTCCACCACGTGGTTGGTTGTCCTCATCAATCTTATAAATATACCTATAATGCACACCATAAGTAAAGAAGGGAGTACTGCGAACGCCATTGCACTACAAGTCCAAAAGCCTGATGTCAGGTTCACAACCTGGCACTATAGAGTTAAACGTCATTCTGCTATAAAATTTAAGCGTCTCAAGACATCATAACAATCGAGCTGGAAAACCAATAAGTCACATCATATTTGCTCGGATAAGTTGTTTTACTTTTGGTATTTGGTTCGTGAGTACAGTATGATGCCTATGCTAGAATCTGCATACGTGTTTATCGGTAATAGCTCGCAGACTTCATACAAATTGTGAAAGGTATCAATCTGTAATGCCAGTAATGCCGTGGGAACGTCAGAGTCCATCAATCTATAAAAATGTAGTGATAATAATGAAGTTTGAAAATGACAAGTAGACAAGCAAATATGGGATTTTGATAAGTTCCCTATGGCTACAGTGCAAAACGGTCATTTGCTTACACTGACACTGAGACTGAGAGACGTGGCAGTCAAGTGAGTTATTTTCAAAACAATTTTACTCCGACACTGTCAAATGATTAAATTATCAGTAGCTATATCGATGTTGGTTTGTTCACAACACAACAATCTTTGACTTCTTCCTGACCCAATGCAAAGAAAAGCAAAATGAACCTTGCAATTTTGCATATAAAATTTGTCGTGTTATTGAAAATAAGAGCCATTTCTCCTGCTTTTCGGCACTGTTTAGCTCAATTCTTCATCTGAAATTTCGTTAAATTCAACCCAACAAAAAGCAAACCAGAAAGTGAAATGAAACTCATTTGATAACTATTTCACATACCCTGCATCGCTTTACCAATATTTAGAAGTAAAACAAGTCATTCCAACATCGATCGTACAATTTTAACCAGTGCTCACGGGACTACAGGTCAACTATATCCGAGTTCAATCAGAATGACGTCAACGCTCAGTTTTGCCACTAGAAGGGGCAAATATCATTTAGGCCTATATGATGCACGTCATAACCTGCTGGTTGATATTTGATCAGGGTCAAACAATATATGACCTCGATCCAAGGTCATGCAGCAACCAATCACAATGATCGACATGCATTGCACATGGTGACGAGATTGCAAACTGCACAAGACTTCCAGCAGTTCTATGTAGCGCTGGCACACACAATATTTCCTTCTTTACTTATGTTCTACACTAAAGGTATGTTCTAGAAGATAGATATAATCACCCATCGGTCCTATGGGTAACTAGCCAAACATAGTTACCTCCAGGAGCTGACAAATATCTTTTGGGTGAAAATTTAACCACTTTGGAGTTGGACAACTGTCAAAAAACATTTTCCTTTTTTGATGCACTATGACTGGTTATTGTTGCAAACAAATCAAATTCAAATAAATCAAATTCAATCCTATTACCAACGCATTTAACTTGTCCAGATATTTTCTTATGACCAAGGTCACAACTTTTTTTGGTCAGGTGACCTATAATTTGCATACTATGACATTGTCATAGTATGACAATAAATGACAGGGAGATAATTGCAGTTATGGCAGTGTTTTGATATCCAATCTATAATTCGTAGGGAACTGTTTACCAACCATATAGTTTGACATATTGTATTTTCTTAATCAAAAAGGAGCTCGGTTCAGCGAGACCATCGCCTGGATCCAGTGCCCAGAAGCAGTGCCAGTGGCATCATAGGGGTCGATGTACTGCAAGATTAAAGAATTGCAAAAATATTTCCTTGTCGGATTTACAGTAAGGAGTAAGAACTTCAGGCAAGACACTGCGTGTCTAATATGATCCAAGGCTCTATCCTTTCTATACAATCGACCGCAGAGTTACCGAGGCGGTTGCACTCTTGGACGAACGCTAAAGTTCCAGGGCACAGTTCTCTTACTACCGACTGTTAACACGGTGACCGGCGATTCGATTGTTAAATCGATGTCGGTCAATTTGGTCAATTTGTGCAAAATTTGATAAAAATTACCTCTTCGTCAATTCGCATATCTTCTGCTTGTTCTTGTTTGAATCCTTCAACAATCGGAATGTTTTGTGCAAAGATCATTGGCGTGGAACTGATGTAAACAAAAAGTAAAATGGTAAGAGCTGTCTCTATTTTCAAGCGATTCGCCATTTTGTTGACCTTATTTATTGACATATAGATGGCGCTCTGTTGAGATGACACGCCCCTTCAGCCAAGGGTTGGATTTTTAATATTGCAAGTCGAAAATGAAAGTTATCAATAGAAACATCGTTTGTTCTAAAATAGATAATAATAAATATCAGATTGTACGTCAATTTTCCTACACATACATAGAGCCAGTTTTAAACTAGGTTTAATGGACGGTGGCAAGTAAAAACCTAGCAGATTAGCGACAGGTGACTGCAGTGGTGTTGTACTTCTGTTTGATGTTATTTGGTATTCTAGGTTTTTCCGATAGGCTACCAAACAACGTTTCCTTATATTTGATAAAATTTGTTACTAATGAAATTTGAATCTCATGTGGCTGCATGGTGACACCAGGTGTAGCCAAAACAACCAGGAGTGTTCACGAAAACTACTGAGTCCCTGACGGTCATGATGGGCAGATTGTCCACTTTGCTTCACAGTGTGTGGCGTACAATTCATGATACATCACTGAGGCGCATTCGAAAGCCCCTGCACGGGTTTTGAGTTTCCTATTCTAGTCCTCCCTTTGGAAACAAAGTCCAGCGTGACTTCTATAACTATTTCAATAGTCTGGCTATTATTCATTAAAAAACCACTTTATTCAAGGAAGTTAACTGCACAATGAATTTATGTACCGGTGCTTTTCTGTCATGTTGAATTCTTAACCGAAGCGCTTTGGGGTTTACTGAAAACACATTACCATCCAGTCTTGCATTTTCATTTAACCGAATGAGCCCGGCATCTTAAGTCACACTGGCAGTCGTCATGTAAATCAATTGGAAGCAGTGGCGGATCTATATAGGATATCATAAGGGGGGGCAAGTACGTTTGAAGCACGAGTGCATGCGCGTACCCAGCCTAAAAGATGGGGGCTCGAATTTCTGAGGATGTGGGCGTAGGCTACATCTAAAAACAAACGGAGGAGTAAAAAAAATGACTGCGCCGGCGGTTTGTATGGGACACTTGTAATCGGGTCTGAGCCCCCCACTCCTCAGCCGCATAGGTTGATTACCGGGATTAACTATGAACTCGACATCTCCTCACGCTCTTGTTGTTTTATTTTTTGCGGCAGCCAAGGAAGGGCAGGTGGCCTTAAATCCGCTTATGGGAAGCAAAGGGTGACGAAACCTTCCGTAGCAGAAACATTTTTTTCTGCGTTAAAAAATATCGTTCTATCCTGGAGTATGAGGCAAAACAACGTCTTTTAAAGATGGTGCTATACGGCTGGGCTGCTAAATGTGAATGAAAACACTAAATACTCCACCGCGCAGTAATCACTGTGCCACACTCGTTGTTATACTTTTGCTTACTGTAATTTTGGTTTAATTTTAATATCTGAAAGTGAATACACTCTCTTAGATTAAAAGTTTATTGAGCTCAAATTGTCGTTTTTATGAAAAAGCCATGCCAGCTACAAGTTATTCGTGCAATTAAAAGATTCGAAGTCAGCTTCACCAACTGCGTTGAGCCAGGAATACTGAAGGTGCTTCAATTTTATTGTTATTATCATATTCAAAAGTCTTAAAGCGCTGTTCAACCAAAAGTTACCAGTGGCACTTTACGGAACGAGACAAGTCAAAAACCCCATGGCTGATGTTTTGGGAATGGAGCCTTTTGTTATTAATACATTTTTAATACGACGGGTTGTGGTGAATAATTACACTTAATAAAACCACTGGCTGAATTCAGCGGCAAGATTCAACACCATTAGCTTGATTTATTTATTCAAAGTTCGCTATTTTGAATTCCCGATAGCTCTACGTGGGTCTTCAAAGATATCAGTGTAAAAAAGCACAAAATTTACGGTCTATTTTGATAATTACGATTTTCATTCCATAACGCTAAACGTATCATGATGATCACAAATAGTTTAGTTTCTCAAATAGTTATCTTTGACATAGGCGTAAGAACTGTCATATCTTGCGATATTGACAATTGGTCACGACTGTAGTAATTTATAAGATTATCTACAAATGTTCTCTGCGCTAACTCCGACGTCAACTGTTGCTTTCTGCTAATGGCGTGTTCCAAAACGCAGTACTCAACATAAACTTGAAGACCAATGTTTGTGAAGCACAAATAATTTCCTAGACGTCATATACCACAAAATTTAATAATGGAAAAATTATTGACACTTTCTGTCGAAGAATTGGTTTGAAGAAGTTACGGAGAATATTTTGAAGATACACGAAGTTTCCGTGCGAGTGGCTGTATAGATCAACTTGTCTGACATCAGTGATTTTTAAGAAAGAGTTTTACGGATTTCTATGTTCTCAAAGTGCCCTGGCAGTTGTAAACAATTGGCGTTCTGCGACTTGAGTTATTTAAGTGGCCTGCAGGCGCTGTCCGACCATGAGAGGCAATGTGGACCACTTGCCGCTTTAAAATTGGTCTCGATTTGTTCCTTTACAGATCATGCTCAGATGTGAAGTGATTCCATTGTTTACAAAGAATTTACAGATCTTAGAGACCGTGTGCGGCGTGACAACTCAACTTGTAGAGCCTAATCTAGAAGAATTAGAAGTTTTTAGCTCTTGTGAATCCCTCTGACGTCATTTCCGGTATGATTAAAGTCCGACTCGAGACCAATTTCTTATAAGGTGTCTTGTTTTAGACGCTTTAACATTTAAACAAAGAAAGCACTTGGACTCACGTGAACACGCTAAAACATGTAACCCGAACAACATCGGAGGTGAAATTGGAATATAAAAACATGCAATAGCTTACTGAGGGAAATTTGAAGGATGAACATTAGGCAGAAACAAAGACCCGGCGATTTAGTACACATGGATAAAATTCTTGACAGTCATCATATCGAAATGTATTGATATTTTCGCCGGAAGAATCCAAAGAATAATATTTCTCTTAAGGTCGTTGCTATAACAACTGCTGTGTAGTTCAACAAGGTATCTAATGTGAACAATTTTACGAACTATTTTTACGTTTTACAGATTTTAAGGACCTCAAATATTGACAGTCGTGTAGAAGAATCTGCCAAGTTTAATGCTAAAATCGTCACTGGCTATAACACTGGAATGCACCACAATTCACGGCTAAATTGACACTCCGTCTCATGCACTTTGCCGAATGCCCACCGCTAGGCATTTATGCACATTCCCTCTCGAATTACCGTTGCCGTAAATTTTTTAAAGGAAAAATACCCACTTCAAGAAAATCTTGCAGCTCAATCGGCTGAGAACTATAAAGGCGCGAGGTCCACTTTTTGCGTATTGAGTTCCTGTCTGATTTGCATGCTTATGGGTCTGTGAAAAGCGTCATTTTTCCGATTCATAAATTATTTATGAATAACTCTCGTAATAATTATGATACTGCAGGTCAACATTTGGCAAAATATATATCATACAATTCCCAAACATGGAATTTTTTTACCAACTTGAAACGACAACTTAAGTTTCGTTACAAACGAGTTAGTCAACAAAATGGAACATTGGAAGATATATTTGAGCTATTCAAACATCAATATTTTCGTACGTTGTACTTGTTCATACGTACTTCCTCGTCATTCGATCAACTCAACGACTTTCTGGTCGACCCATAGGAAATTTCGAAAATTAAACTAAAATTAAAAATCTGTCTTGAAAATCTTGCCACGTAGAAAAGAACCCAGCGAGTAAACTACAGTTCGGTTACGGGAGCTGTTAAGGAAAATAAAGCGGAATTAGTTTCCATGAAGTTCCAGGGGGCCTGTACACATTAGAACAGTTTTGTTTGATGAATTCTAAGCTGGTTCAGTTCATCGAAGTGACATCAACAAAAGGTCCGACAGTTCTGGCTTTCAGCCAAAAAAGCACTATTGGTTCTAGATTCCACTCTATGCAAAATGATGCGGTGATCGCGGTCTTTTGTGCAGCTGTAT
Organism: Phoronis australis; assembly: GCA_002633005.1. Taxonomy (NCBI): domain Eukaryota; kingdom Metazoa; phylum Phoronida; family Phoronidae; genus Phoronis; species Phoronis australis. The sequence goes on along the minus strand of NMRA01000434.1, from coordinate 375,142 downwards.
AACTTTCCAAAAAAGAGCTCGACATTAGCTGAAGTGGTTCGGAATTTTTCACCGGAAGACTGGAAGGGAGGTGACTGTTCCTCGTACAGTGACGCGGTTGCGGGTGTGGGGTGTGGTCTTTATCAACTGACTTCTCAATGAAAGAGGTGAATGCTGCTAAGTTGCCAATGAAGCGATTTTGTTAAATATTCGGAAAAATGGCTTTCAGTATATCACATATTTGGCACAGAGATTAGCTGAACTTGAAATGCTCAGAACCATGTCCATGAATCTCCAGTATAAGTCCTTTTAAGGAACATTTCCTTTTTCAATTTACCACCTGAAACGAAGCAGTTTACTTGAAGATACATTTAATATGGTACACAATGACAAGCCAACTTGCAGACTAGCCTCCTCTAGAGCAATAAGAACTGTCAGTTCTTTTGAAGCACCAAGATGACCTCCAATTTGACTAAGGACCAATTTCAGATCCGTTTCATAATAGTATAAGCCAAAAGGCGATTTTTGTTATGAAGATGAAGGCAGGTTTAATACAGCAAATTGCATTAATTTCCTATTGAACTCCTGCACACAAACTGCGTTCATTTTTCACATTTTTTGAAATTATGATGAGAAAATCTGAAGGGACACTTACTTTTTGAGTAGTAGTCATGGAGTACATAGATTGAAATACTCAAAGCAGTAGCCGATTTTAGGTGCAACATTCCACTGGACCCACTAAGTCACATATAGTCTGCTTATAAGACTTCAGAAGCACATAAAATATAGTTTATTTAAAAACAAAATAATAATCACACCACAAGCAGCAGTATTAAAATTACTATCTTAATATACACAATATATACAGGCAATATGCAAGAAAGACTTGATATGTAAACTTATCCATTTACTAAAGAAATAAAACTAAATTCAATCTCCAACAGAAATCCTAAAAAGAGAAATCACATCTCCTTAGTCTATGTGATGGGCACAACTAAGCATGTAGACACATATTTACAGTTACCTGTGTTATGTACAAGATGACTACACAGTTGATGAAAGTAATTTTGCTCTAATACTAAGTCAGTTACACAGGATTAAACACTAAACACACAAGGCACTTTATATGAAAAGACAGGTGAACAAGACTGCAGAAAAATGATTGTACAGATATGGATGGTTAGAAGAACACAACACTCCCCAAAACCATCAAAATGGCAAAAAAGGTAAGGCTTGCAATTTTGGTTTTCAAAGACAGTAACAACCTAAATGTGGAAATAATGCAAATGGGTAAATGAATTATGCCAAAGTGGTAAATTGTTTACTCTTGGTAATAGAGTTTAGCGCATAGCACTATGTTTAGTGCAGGACAGATCACAGCACTGTTGTCTATGCCCCCAATACATTCAAACATACATCCAGTGCTACATCTTAGTATCCTACAGTCCTCTGCAAAGACAACACTAAACAGACTACAGCACTACTGCACCGATAACAAAATGGTCACTACAGATTTTTACATCAGTACAAACTACTGAGCAATAGGAAAATAACTGAGCTATACATCAAACAACAGCCTGCTCATCAGCAGAGACCCGCACGCAGCCAGTCGGACCCAAAGTCATATACAAAGAGTCTTTGCCACTTTAAAGATGACAAAGTCAGCTGGTTAAAATCAGCATGAAACATTGGCACAACCTTCTTCGACATGTCACTGAGAAAACTAGGACCAGTTTAATCAAGGTTGCAAGCATGTGACTGCAAACATGACCCTGTTTCCTATAAGAAATAGAACATTACAAACAACAAAATGTCAATTTGTCTACAGTCCCTAATGACATCACCTACGAGGAGTTGCAGAGCAATTACAAATCTATCAAGGTCTTAGCTATGACTTAGCATATAACGTACTTGATAAAACAAACACCTGCATTGTAAACTACACAAGTGGTTGTCACAGTAGCGCCTCTCTGTGGCAATTGGGTCTTGCATATTTTTCCAAGACGACACTGATTGTTTACACTGCTCCTTTATGGCTAAAATGGCAAATAAGTAAAACTGACATTCACCATTTTACAGTTCAAAGTAAAATCAGCAACACAGTTTAGATTAAATACAGATAGATGCTACATTTTAGCTCTCAATACAATACACCAAGCTAAAATTGAGTACATTTGTGAGGCACTGAAAAATAAAAATAAATTGTTAAGATGCAATATAAAAATTGCCGCCTATGTTTGTAATAAGTGCAACTTATAAAATTCTGTGCACTTTTTAGCAGTCAACATCAAGTTTAATACTCAATGAAAAACTGAGCTCTAATGGCTTCATCATATCATATAATTGTGGAAAATGACTAAACAATCTTAGCTACATATTTTAGCTTTAATTCAATAAGATACTACATTTTAGCTCTCTATAGAATATCTGAAGGTAATGCAAAATTGAGTACTTTTGCAAGGCACAGAATAAAAAAGATGTTGGTGAGATGCAATGTAAAAATTGGTGCTCAAATTATATAATAAGTGAAACTTTTAAATTTTGAGCACTCTTCTATGATGTAGGCATTAGTACAAAATGATGAACCAAGATTTCCTTATATGGTAATAAGACTGCTGACAGAGAACAATATGTTACAAGTTAATATCAATAAAATAAAGATGAGAGGCTAAAATTTGCATAACAACAACTATGGCTGCATTGCACCTGCATGACAAAGAATTTCCACACATAGAGATCTAGGTTACATGACAATTGGCGCCGATTTATATGTAGTCATTAGAGGATCATTCACCCATCACTGACCATAACTAAAGAACTATCAATTGGGAAATAACTGACTACACACAGTAATTGCAACTTAACGAACGCATTTAATTACTTTCAACTAAAATCCTGAGTTACCGTTGTCAAGGTGTTTTGATCAGTATTGCCCATTACAGTAGAACAAGAGCTACTCAAAGTGCTGAAACATGTCTTCAGGTACATTTCTGTGACATACTGTACAGCCATTCTAGTACTGTATATGTGCTACAAATCCCATTCATTCACACTAACTCTCAATTAGCTGGACCACTAAAAGATGAACAAGCAAAATATTATTGGACTGATTAGTCTACTGCGGAATCTTTGTAAGCAAGTGATTTCACAACATCCTTCTGACTCTACGGTTATACTTGAGATCATTTATTCCAGCACCAGTCTCCTTGTCATAAACAGGAAATTTGCAGACCATGTCATGAATCAGCTGATACCAGTACTGCAGCTAATGAAGACACATCAATATGACCAATTCTGGGAATGCTGTAACTGTCATGTCTTCATTGCGACGTGATTATTACGCGAGTCATACAACACTGTCCCTGCCGCTGCGTCGAACTGAACCCCTGCTGTCATCCAACGGTTGTGTCTCTGTGTATGGTGGGGGTGTGCTGGCCACCGAGTCTGTACTACTAAATACTCGATCATATAGTGGTGGTGGCAGATCCTGTTGACCTGGGGTGACCTCGTTCTGTAGTAAACTAGCACTAACACTGAAACAGCAAGTAGATTACATGGCTAATTGGAGCATAAAGATTGTTGAATAAAGATTTAGCAAAGTAATTAAATTTGCACTACAAACAGCTGTCACGAACAACTAACACAGAACAGCTGATCTGGTGCAAACGGTTGTGTAAACACGACTGGCATGGAACAAGTTGACACCGTAGCAGCCATTTTTGACACCAGTGTGAGAGGTAGAGTCAATTGCACACAATCACTTCCACATCTAAATACAACTGAGGCAGGGTGGAAAGGAATCATCTGTCAATGCGCTGGTGCAATAGCGTACATGCCGGTGATCCGCTGGCATTCCACGTGGATTGGACACTTGCTATAATTGTTTATGCCAGCATGCACAAACAGTCTACGTGTAAGTGACTCATGCTGATCCAGTTTGCAATCTAATGTCGTGTAAATGCGACTAAAATGGAGCAACGCCGTGACAACTGACACGGTGACAACTGACACGGTGACAACTGACACGGTGACAACTGACACGGTGATAACTGTCTCTCCTGTAAAAGTGACTCATGACCATAAAAATTATCTCAGTACCTACAACTTATGTTGGTCTGACAGCAAGTTTTTTTTTTTTGTTTGTTCGCTCTCTACAGGTCGCAATTTTCGTCCGATTTTCACGAAATTTGCACACAACATGTAGATCGGGAAGTACTGGAACGATATTGTTTTTGGTCATGATCGGATACAAAATGGTGGACGTGGTGGCCATTTTGTATCTGATTTCACAGTCGAATACTCGTAGAGGTCGTATTTTTCGACCTACATGGCTGAAAATCAGTACGAAAATACTAGAACGTATGTGCTACAACTGTGCAGAAAATCGTTGACTTCCGGTCAAAGATGGCGGAAATATTGGACGTGGTGCATGCGCACCCTGAAATATGGCTAAAAACGTTTTCTCCTGTAGAGGGCACATTTGCAAACCAATCACTTTCAAACTGGTCACGTGTTTGTTGAGTCTAATAAGCTTTTATAAAAAATTATTGAACCGGAACTGTGGCGCATGTTCACACCGTTTCAATCGCTCTGGTGTCGCATTTTTAACGGGAAAAGCAAATGACGTGAATTTTTGCATGTGGATTCCTTGAAGTATGGCCTTTCAAAAAGTCTGCGAGAGCGTATTTCTCAGACTTACCGTTTTCGAGTTATTTGACTTTGAATTTCAAAAAAAAAACCGGCAAATTTTCAATTTTCTCGAGAATTTTTTTTGATTTTTGCCAAACTACCACTTTAGATAGAGTTTTCGAACGGGCTTTCAGAAGATATTTTCCATTTTGCGCTACGACGTCTACTTTTTGAATTATTCGAGATTTTCGGATACCGTTATTCCTTCGGTCACCTATGAAAGCACGCAGCTGGCTGGCTTTCAGTTCACTTTGTTTTGGTTATGCCTAGTTGACCCAGACTGACCCAGCCAGCACTGTCCTACTGTAGACTGGACTGTCATGTTGCGCCATCTATTGTTCTTTATTGTAGTTGACTGTATGCTTTCTATTTGATTTCTTTGCTAGTCACATGAATGTTATCGTGTTTGCCAAACTACCACTTTAGATAGAGTTTTGAACGGGCTTTCAGAAGATATTTTCCATTTAGCGCTACGACATCTACTTTTTGAATTATTCGAGATTTTCGGATACCGTTGTTCCTTCGGTCACCTATGCAAGCACGCAGCTGGCTGGCTTTCAGTTCACTTTGTTTTGGTTATGCCTAGTTGACCTAGACTGACCCAGCCAGCACTGTCCTACTGTAGACTGGACCGTCATGTTGCGCCATCTATTGTTCTTTATTGCAGTTGATTATATGCTCTCTATTTGATTTCTTCGCTAGTCACATGAATGTTATCGTGTTATTCATAATTGCCGCCTTGATCGTCATGATTGTCGTCGTCTCCCTCATCGTCGTCTTTTCGATTAATTCCGCCAAGTGTCGCTCCTCCGAGCGCTCTCGTGTATACATTCTCAGATCTCAGTAACAAGAACTTCATATATTCTCAGAGACTGAACTTTTGTTCAAGTGAGATTAAATAATTTCTCAGCAATAGTTTGTTTGTAGCATAAGATCAAATTTCTGCCTAAGGTTTGGGTCCCTTTTCACGGAACAAACATTGATGTAACATCCTGAAATCCCTTCTTGCATGAAAATCTGTTAGAAAGTTATGTAATTCACTGCCTGGACTATTTACGTTGCAGTGTTGTTAATGGATGTTTCATGCTTCTGACAGGGATTTTTCTAGTCAACATCATCTGGTAAGTAATGAATGCTGTTGAGTGGTACACTCATAGTTATGGTCAACTGTTATTATTTTTGGCAATCGATTATCACACTCATCATTTGGACCCATGATCTTTTAGACTGCACTAGAAATTATACAGTAACGCAATAAATAAAGAGAAAGAGAAAGAGAAAAAGTATAATGTTTTGTGCAACCCACTACATCATGGGTTCAAATCCAGGAGGTGACAATCCATTCTTAAAATGATAAGTTCAACCACTATAATGGTCACACATTCCATATAACAGCACTTAAAATTGTCAATCTCTTACTGGTGACCATAGAAATATAGACTAAACAGTCAATCATGTATCTCTAATGCAGTGATGTGTTCATATTAGTCATCTCCTTCTGACCACACGTTTTGATCAATCTCACCAGACCATAAACATTTCAATACGTAAGACCATGGTATTTACCCACCAGCTTCCACGGACTTAAAACTTGCCTAAAAAGCCCAAAGGCACTACTAAGTTGAAGGACATTTGAGTAAAAATACTGCTAAGTTTCAATGGAGACAAATGCAATTCCTAATCATCTACAACTTGAAAGAGTGTACACTCATTTCGAGTTTTCACAAACTTTAAGGCAATGTGAATTAAAGTCAATGGTTTATAAATAGAGATGAAATCCCGTGTCCAGGTCATAGATTGGCTTACCTTTCATCCACATTCCCACTTGACTGTTGACTACTGTTAGTACCATTACTGCTGCTGCAGCCCACTTGTGTTTGCTGTAGACTGGTTAAATAGATGACGTTGTAAGTAGGTGGGTCATTGGGCTGAAGACTGGCTTCATCGTATGAGGGCAGTTTGAAGAACTTACCTAAAAGTAAGAGGTAATGATGAGGAGAGAGCTGCCCAGTATTCAGACTGTCCATGAGACACATTTTATGAAACAGGTCCCAGAACTATAACAAAGGTCAGTCAAAAGTGTCAAGAATTAGCAAAGTAGTAGAAAACAAGCCATTGGGAATTGCCAGACTCTTTCCACTGCTCTTAGGACTCACTATTACCAATAAATTATTGCATGCCGTTTTCTCAACTAACAGAAACCAGAAAAAAGCTTGACAACGTCCGCTGCAAAGCGACAGTTGATCGTTATCAATCTTGGATAATGGATTTGAAATACTTTTTTAAAATTTTTGGAGATGAAAACCAAAAATATTTGAATTTTAGTATGTATTATTGAAAGATGTGAATTTCATAAAAAATACAAATTCATGAATTGCTGCCATTTTTTGTTATAGTGGTAAACCAGGGTCTCTAAAACCAATCTAAAATTATTATTAATAAATTTTTTGGTGAACAATTATCAGTAGATATGTAGATACTGTTTATTATTATATGACCACTGATATTTCTGTCTTCTAATTGTGTAAAACACTTCGGTTATGAAGTATTGTTGCTTGGGTGGCTGTGGAGTATCACTTTTCAAGCTACTCAGACAACAGATGTCTCTACCTGTAAACAGATCCTTGACAAAGTAAACAAAGTTAGTGAGCAGATGACACTTGAAAGCAAAAAAAGACTTGCTGATCTAACAGACAAAGAAATCTGAGGAAAGGAAGATCAGTGGTCATGTCAATAATAAAACAAATATAGAGCTATCCCTCAGGCATGTCACCTTACTTTGGGAGAGCAATATTGTCAGATGCTGAAGGTCCATATAACCTGACAATGGCCTTGGTATCAATCCATACAGGAATAACAATACATTGTGTTATACTCAAGTGAGTTTTAATGCACAACCTCAAATGTATTTTTATGCCAATAAAGAACTGGCTGAATGTTGTCACTGATAGCCTGTTTTCATATCAGCATCCAGGGGGTCTAAAATTATCTTCCTCATCGAGACCAGAATAAAACAATGATTAGTGATAAAAGGGTGCCTTCATGAGGAAATGAGGGGAAAATTTAGTGCTTTAGATATAGCTTCAGGGTAGTGATTTCGTGTGACCAGTGACCACCAAACCCCGTGTTTACAAAACCAAAATGGCCATCAAAAAGAAAATAAATCAATTACATGACCGACAATGTCACTTGGAGCTGTTGATCATTTTTTGTATCAGACGATTTTTTGCATCAGGAGAACTGTCACTATGAGCATGCACAATGTTCAACACCCCAATGAGTTGTCAATACAGAAAGTTACCCTCCTATCAATGAATTAGATCTATACAAAGTCCATCACACATGTACACACATGCACACGCACGCACGCACACACGCACACACACACACACACACACACACCTGGCTCTAGCACTGGAGGAGTGATCGACGCATCCTGACGATTCCTGTTTTGTTGACGTTGTTGACGACTACGAAAACGCTTTTGCTGATAAAAACAACAGACGCACAACGCAGCTACAATAAACCATATCAACCAGAACCCTGGAATAAAAGAAATGCACATTAATGAATTAATCACAGAAATATCAGTCTACAAGCTTAAGACAAGTTAGGAACTACAAATCTTCACATGGCAAGGCTACTAAACCTCAAGTAGTTTCACCTGCTACACCCTAAGTACAGGACATACCCTGAGCTGTAAAGCCATTATAAAACTAAGCACATTATGTCACAAAATGGATTTTGTGGTTAAAGGTGAGGAGTCTTTCCCATAGCAGCTGGGGTGTACAAGTAACTTGCTCAAAGCATTATAAGTCACGTGTGCCGATTTAGCAGACTTAGTAAGGAGTTTTTCAAACCTGCTCCAAACTTATGAGGATCAATGACGACTGAAGTGATCAAGAGGTACTTAAAATCTGCAAAAATCATATTTAGAATCATTTTAAAATTAACACACTACTCCAAACCTGGCCGCAACTGGTGATGGATAGTATGACAGGTATGAAGTAGAGGCAAAAGATGAAAAAATATGCCATACAGATGTCCTTTTGTTTGTTTTATACCTCTCACCACATAACCATTCAAAAATGAGAATCTGGTACTATTCTATCTGCTCTAGACCCTTTACAAATATGCACATGCCAACCAGTGAATTTGATAGAATCACAAAGAACTGTCTACATTTATGTGTTTGACACACACAATCTATACTATTCAATCTGCAGTCATGTGGTTAAGCAAAATCCTTTTAGTGCTTTATCAAAGGGTCGATGTACACCTGATAAACAAGCTTATAGCTACACCATCAAACATTCCTCACATGAGCATGCTTCTATTGTTCACAAAATTGGTTTCTAGATAAAGTTAGTTTGGCAATTCTTCAGCGAAATAAGAACATAATATGGTGGCCATGCGTAAAGCTCCAAATAACAAAAATAACCCTTTTTGCTATTATTTACACTGCGCAACGGTCACCAAAAAAATGACAGAAATCTAGTATCTAGTCAGCCTTTGTAAGATAGGAATGCAAGTTGTACGTACTTTGGCAATATTTTTCTGTACAATAGTTAATATCTGCTAACTTGACTTACACCACAACTCGTAGTAATATGTGCAGCACTGTCGATTGTCACAACAGTGGCCCTCTTCACACACATAGTCTTCACATATTTCTTTTGCCTGAAATAAAGTTCAACAGATACTATTTGTCACAGGGCACGTTTATACCAAAAACAACACCTCACAAAATGAAAAACAAAACTATAAGAAAGGTTCAACATACAATTCTTTAGTGCAACTGTTTTGACGAGCACAAAAGCAACATCGCTTCAAATTCTGATGGCAGGACCCTTGATTACAGTACTTAAGGGGAGAGGTGCCTGTGCCTTCTGAGAGAGGAATATTTTGGGGTGAGGGGAGAATTTCATTAATAGCACCCCACCCCTGTTTGACTCAAATAGCCAAAACTAGCTGTTGGAGCTCATTCAAATTGTCATCTGTGTGAGTTACAAGTGATTCGAACCTCAAGGTAAATTCTTCAATCCCTTGCGGAGAATTTTTGGGCCTCATGAGGGGGAACTTTACATGATTTTTCAGAAGGGGATCGAGAGCCCTGGGTGGTCAAATCTGGCAGTTAACGAAGAACAAACACAAATTCTATTACCAATGGACAGATAACGATGACCAGTTTTATGAGTATCACTGTAACATCTCTTACTACAACAAATAATGGTAATTTGGTAGAATGGTGATAACAAAGAATTAAAAGCATTGAGGAGTTCTGTTGCTTTAAAAAGTTACATGTAAACAGTAAGAGTGCTGAACACAAAATACTCTTATCTAGCAACACAACACATGTTGCTGCTATTATATGGGAAAACATCTATTGAGGGTTCATGCAAGACATCTTTTTAAAGACACTGTAAGCCATGGTCTAGTATTAAAACAACTTTCTTTATCATCGTGTTTGCTCTTCCAATACAATTACTTTTCATCAAAGTCAATCTGTTGGTTTTTGTACCCCAAAAAAGGTGACAATGACCTCGGTTATGCCTCGGTCATAATCGAATTTTTGGGGTCTGAAAACTAACATATGGGCCAGTTTGAAAGTCAGTAAATGTTTTATTGTATGATTACATACACTTGTTAATTTATGAAAGGAGCGCATGTTTAGGCTTTCCATTGTATGTCAAACACTCGTTCGGTCAGTCAGCTACCAGTTTTTTACATGAAAAGTTGATGAGAGATTGTGAAAAGCTTCCAGGAGATGCTCAGAATGAAATTGAAACAATCCTTTAATCTAGGAATAGATATCACGATTTGAAGTCATACACAGTCGTTTTTAATGCAAAACAATTGACAAAGGTCAATTTTGTTACATTGCGATTGCAAGATGCCAGTCATCATGCTCAGTGCACATGCTAAAATCCACAAAATGAAGTGATTTAAAATCAGAGAACATTTCAGCCTTTAAAATTACACCGTTTGTACAATAGCGTGACTGTAGGAACTGTGATGCCTTGATGCAGGTTTGCATTCACCTAGTGTTTATATTTTACAGTTATTGAAAACAAGCGTGACATCAGAATCCACATGAAATACCACGGCTACGACTGTTAAGTTCGGTGACGTGCTGGTGGTGCAATGGTAAAGCTGACGCATACGAAATGTGAGATGGCAGACTGGGTTCAAATCTTGATGAAATGATTGCAACTTCAAGAAAGAATTGTGAAACAAAATCTGAAATGGCGTTACCATAGTATCAGTCAATACTGGACTTAATAACTCTGAAATACTGGTTAATAACTCCATAACCTGTACAAATCACATCAGAATGCTAATTCACATCCTTTGTTTGAAATGAAACACCTGGAATTTCCCTGACAGTCATTTTCAGCCGCTGAAATCAATCTGCAACGATAGCAAGGAGTCTAACGAGCTCGATCTGAAGAAATAACAAACACTCAATTATTCTCAAGTGAAGAAATGATTTTCTAATCTCAGTTAGAAACAAGATGTCCATTTTGTAATTGCTTAGCCTAAATCAGAATTGTTTTTGATACAAAGCATGAATTTTATGTACCTCAGAATAGTGTTCCTTCAACATGACTCAGAGTACACAAAATCTATCTTTAATTAAAATGAGAAAAATCGTTTAATATTCTACATAAAAAAATGAAAGGAAAGAGTTCATGTTATTAAGTTTACATTTAACTGTATGTGCTAATTGTGCAAAGTCAATGTACAGCCTTTTATAGTTCATTTGATAAAACATGTCAACGTATTTGTTTACAGTCATCTCAAGTACATTGCACTTTCAGGTTATGACCAACTGGGTGCATACTGTATTTGTTTACCAACTGTTATATACTTTAAAATAGTAAATGGCGCAGTTGACAGGCAGGCAGAGCAGATGCAGGATTCTTCTTGAAGCCCTAAACCTTGTGCAAATTTACAGAAACACATTATTTAGAATACTATTAAACAGCCTGTCACTACTTATCTATTACAGCAAGAGAATAAGAACAAGTACCACTCTACAACACTGCCATAAGTCTTCACTTATTTAGCATACAATAAATGGTTGACAAATGAAATTCCAGTTTCTCAGTAGTTTCAATTTTCAAGGAGTCATTGAAATGTTGATTTCGCTAAAGTCATTCAACCATTATCTTAGAACTTGGAGGAAAAAAATAATTTGTATCTGTTTATTACTGCAAGTGATTCTAGTATGTTTAGTAATACTGACCCCACAACTTCAAGTTTCCAGTTACTTTATTTAATTTATTTGTAAGTAAGTTACAAAAACGAAAGAGAAAAAATAATTTAGCATGAGGTTACCCTTAGTAATTAGCGTAAAAAGCAATGATTCATCAATTGGATAAACTCCATTGTACAAGTACGTAGCTAATTATTACTTCTTTCTTGCCCCAGTTTTCATTCCACATGGACACAAGAAGTGGGGCAAGTTGACTGGGCGCAATATGCACCACCTCCAAGAGGTGGAGCAAGTTGTGGGACCTTGTCGAGTTGCACCAATTTAAATTTTGTGTCGCACGCAAGTTGCACCTGAGGCAATTTGCACTAGTTGTTTGGATACAGTTTTTGATATTGACAGACCAGCTGAAATGCACAAGGGTATAACAAGTTAAACATAACACCAGAAGCGTATTCAATAGAGTGAGGGCCCGCGAGCGATTTGAGTGCCCTCGTCCTGAACAGCTGTGTTCACGTTAGCGCTCGCGAGCGCTCGCGAACAACCTCGAGAGCATGTTTGCTTAGATTTCCAAGATGGCGTCCTGCGAAGGCTTCACGTCTGCAACATATGAACCCATTATGGTTCTGCAACACGAAAACTAACCTCAAAAGTTGACGACTCATCCGAAACTGCGACTTAAATAGAGGGTCTCTGTAGCGAGGAACAGTTTCCTCGACGTAATTTTCGATTCTTGTCGTTCCAAAGCCTTCACAGTTGTAGTCTTGGGCTGCCGATAATAATAATTATTGGCAAAGATTAATCATATTTATCGCGCAGTACGCCATAGGAAGGACTGTTAGTGCTAAGCTCATTAGCTAAGACGTTCAACACAATTTGCTTCAGAGTCGCCATACTGGATCGCACAATGAGCGCTCACAGCTGTTCAGGAGCTGTTCCTTGTGTTCGCGAGTACACACTAGCGGGCGCTCACTCTGTTGAACACGCTTCTGGTTATACTGATAGCCTGAAATTCTTTGGGATCCATACGAAATTTTCAAATTGTGTACTTTACGCACTGTTTTCCAAAATGGTGTTTGGAAATGTTTTCCAAGTGTTCTGCCTTGATTATCAAAATTGATACTTCTCATAAGTTGTATGAAATGAAAACAAAAGCGTAACTTAAAACTGCAACAGCATTTTTGAGATTTCATCATGAACATTAATATAATATGTAAAATGAAATTTAGTCATGTTATTAATATTGATTAATACTGATGCCGAATTTTAATACAAAGACATGACAATGCAACCCAATCAATCGAATTCCACAGGCTATACATTCCATGAATATATTATTTTACACAGTTAATTATATAATTTTGCAGGTATTTGGCTAAATGCACACAGTTATCTTTAAGGTCCCACATAACCTAATCCTCATTAAGGTGCATTGTTGGACATTCTGTCTGTTGTCAGTTTTGTCTCTTAGTCAGACTTGGCTAACAAAACTACACTATTAAACTGGTCCATTTCATAGAAATACAAGTCACTATGTTAATTCTGCACTTATTTTGAACAAAAATAATTGTCACAAAATTATCATTTTCCATTTTCAAAAGTTGATTACTTTGCTACAAGTAATGGAAACCTTACTAAATATTGTTTTAAACCATCTACACAGTATAAACTGTGCTAATAATAGCCTAAGTTTTCTTCATCTTTATTTTGTGGAGAAATTTGGCAAAATGAAACTTCATTTCTCGTCCATATTGTGTGCTACATAAGTAAAGGCTTACTGTACTACCCTTTGTGTCCTCACATGATAGCAGGTTATGCTAAATAATTTCGTGAACTCATCTATTCATGACCAGGTCACCTATTTGGCTTGAAAGGGAACAGGTCAAAAACTCATCAGCTCACAATTTTGTTGTGTGCTAAATAGGTGACAGCTTAGATGTAGCTATTGCTTAGAACTCATTATTCAGCATCCCACATACGCTCCATGGTAAACCGTGTTTGAAATTATGGTAAAACCTCACCAATTTAGGACACAATATGGGCAACAAGACAAGGGAAATTTTTTTCGTCATTTTTCCAAGAAAAACATGTAGCACCAAATTAAATTATAATTTCCCATGTTCAGGTTTTGTACCGCAGCTACCACCAAACAAAGTTTTGAAAATTTGTGGGCATTCACAACAAGGTTAGAAGTCATTGAAAAATGAAAAAATGGCATTTTGGCATTTGTTTTTGTCTGAATTTGGTGAAATTTTACCACACTTTCTGTTTCACAAAATAATAAAAAACAGCATGACAGCTTACAAACTTCTACAATTGAAGATCAAAAATTACCATATATCCGGAGCCCATTATGCACTTCACGAGAAATAAACTTTGAGCCAATTTTTCTAGAACTGGCAGCTAAATCCAGCATGGAAATGTGGGAGTTTCATCGCTTGTGACAAGTGCTCAACAACAACTATGACAACCAATTTCTAGAATGGGTAGTTAACGAACACACTGATACTAATGTCTCTGCATTGGAAAGTGCAACCAAGAACCAAAATGTTTCAGCAGATGTTCAGCACAACATGAGCCTGTGATGCATCATACTTCGCCTAACAGAAACCATGAATTGAATTCCAAAGGTACAGCAGACAGAGTCATTGACAACTACAACTATTAATAACAGAATAGTATAATACGTCCTTCACTCTTAATTTCCAAGAAATTGAGACAATGTAAATATTTCATATGCTTACAAATTGAGCAGGAAATTCCCGAGAACTTGATTAATACCATAGGAATGAGAGTACATGGCTGTAAGAAAAACACTAGTCAAAAAATAAAAGTTGCAAAATGGACTGTTTTAGTGGTAGTTCAATGTTCCAGAAACACGCAGTTGAATTACGACCAAAAATGGAAATCACAAAATTAATTTTCACTCAATTGTCTCGAAGATTCCCATCCCATGACAGTAAAGGAAGACTTTCAGAAAGCATTACTCATGCTGACTACATGGGACTGGTGACTCATATCCTCACCTGGCTGTAACTGGGGGTACTGCTTCACTCGTCTCTTGTACAAAATAAATCGTGGATGTAACAGTGACTCACTTTTTAGTGTTTAACTTTAAGATGATACTTGCTATTTGTGAAAGCATAAAAGAGTACTGTCATAAAAACAGTGCAATAAATCACAAAAAAACCCTAAGTAAAAAAGGCCACGGAAATTCCCCTTTAGAAGGCACCTTTCCCCTCAGGTGAGTGAGGGCCCTGGGTTGGCACACCCCACCAAAATTGACAGCTTTACTTTATTACACTTCCTTATGATGTGGATGACATGATTAGATATAACAAATCTTTTTCATGATGTGGATAAGTTTGAAATGTCTTTGAGTACTTCACTTCAGTTTGGTAGATGAGTAAACAAGAATGCAACATTAAGATTACCATTAAGACTATTTTTAGTGAATCCCATAGGTTTAGACATTTTCCAAATATTTCAGACTGGTGTTAACGTTCAGTGTGATCCACTGAAAGTCACCCTACACTTCCCTCTTTACAGTCAATGTTTCTGAAACCAGGAACTTGTGTTGGTGACTCTTGTTTCCAACTAGTAAATTTTAATAGAACTGAGTTCTGTCATCATATGACGAAAATTCCTAGGATATATTTCAAATTATCAGGAATTTCCTATGAATTATGTAGGTCTTCAATTTCTTGGAAATTAGGAGCATCTAGGTAAATTTACTTTTTTTAGTTTGCTTTGAGTATGAATAATAAGTGTACATTCTATCTGGGAATTTTTACAAGAGACCTCTGAAGGTTATCAACAAGATACCTACCATAAGTTTGATTGGAACCTTGGTGCAGAGCTGTAAAATAAACAGCTTTGCACTGATGTGGGTAAGAAACTGACCAAATAAAATTTAACATGAACTTAGTGTCATTTAAAACTATACTCTTCCTTGAGTAAACTAAATTATTTACCTGTGTTGGAAAATTGGTGTTCTATCGTTATTTTGGTGCTATGGTTGTGGAGCAATCTTTTGCATCAGCTTTCGGCACCAAGAAATATTGCGCCACCTATTGGCCAAATTCTTGTTTCCCCAATTCTTCAGTCAACTGTTCTTCGTCCACAAGGTTGCATACATGTCACGACATATTATTGGAACTAGTTTCATTTTGCTACAAACTAAATTTCAGAACAAGTTTTGCTGCTGCGTATCTGTCATCATCTCCAGAGAGATGTTGCAACGAATTTAGGAAATGGCACGTGCACATGTCACGAGCGTACTGTTTACAAAACTACGGCAGACTTTTCTGGGTTACAAAAGGCAGAGAATTACGCAAGAAAACAGCATTTATTGGATTGTTTTTCACTTAACGGCTGTAGCAGGCAAGGTGAGTGTCAGTTTACTACCAGATTTTCCATGCAGCCCCATCAGTCTTTACCTCTAAATGTTGATACAAGCTCCATGACGAGGTGACGAACAGAACTACCCGGGCTGAGTGAAATTTCGGGGTCTAACGCAGCTCAACACACAGTGGTACCAAGCTGTATTGTGACGATAGTCTTCATATAGCTGATTATGTTATTAAATCAAGCATGCAACTACAGCCCCAAGTTGTCAAAATCAGGTATTAGATAAATTACATTAATTTATAATATGCATGTCAGTAACCACACTCAAAATGAACAATATCAGCATTTGCAATGGTCATTTATACCGGTGCTTTGCTAACAGACCGAGTTACCCCAAAAGTGTTCAGGCGTAAGGTAACTGGTCAACGATGCCCTGAGAAATTGGAAACCTATTTTGGATGCTTTATTTTCGAAACCCTGGATGAACCTCTGGATAAATGCATCGTTTATCATTACTTGGCGAAATTTTTCCGCCAAGTATGTTGGTCTGACAGCGAGTTTTTATTTTTTTTTTGTTTGTTCGCTCTCTACAGGTCACAATTTTTGTCCGATTTTCACGAAATTTGCACACAACCTGTAGATCGGAAACTGCTAGAACGCTATTGTTTTTGGTCATGATCGGATACAAAATGGCGGACGTGGCGGCCATTTTTTATCCGATTTCACAGTCAAATACTCGTAGAGGCCGCATTTTTCGACCTACATGGCTGAAAATCGGTACGAATATACTAGAAAGTATGTGCTACAATTGTGCAGAAAATCGTTGACTTCCGGTCAAAGATAGCGGAAATATTGGACATGGTGCATGCGCACCCCGAAATATGGCTAAAACGTTTTCTCTTCTAGAGGGCGTATTTGCAAATCAATTACTTTCAATCTGGTCACGTGTTTGTTTAGTTTAATAAGCTTTTATAAAAAATTATTGAACCGGAAATCACCTTCAAGATGGCGGCTGTGGGGCATGTTCTTACGGTTTCAATCGCTCTGGTGTCTCATTTTTTATGGGAAGAGCAAATGACGTGAATTTTTGCATGTGGATTCCTTGAAGTATGGCCTTTCAAAAAGTCTGCGAGAGCGTATTTCTCAGACTTACCGTTTTCGAGTTATTTGACTTTGAATTTCAAAAAAAAAAACGCGAATTTTCAATTTTCTCGAAAATTTTTTGGATTTTTGCCAAACTACCACTTTAGATAGAGTTTTGAACAGGCTTTCAGGAGATATTTTCCATTTTGCGCTACGATGTCTACTTTATGAATTATGCGAGATTTTCGGATACCGTTGTTCCTTCAGTCACACGCAGCTGGCTGGCTTTCAGCTCACTTTGTTTTGGTTATGCCTAGTTGACCCAGACTGACCCAGCCAGCACTGTCCTACTGTTGCGCCTTCTATTGTTCTTTATTGTAGTTGATTGTATGCTCTCTATTTTATTTCTTCGCTAGTCACACGAATGTTATCGTGATTGCCAAACTACCGGTTTAGATAGAGTTTTGAACGGGCTTTCAGAAGATATTTTCCATTTTGCGCTATGACGTCTACTTTTTGAATTATTCGAGATTTTCGGATACCGTTGTTCCTTTGTTCACTTATGCAAGCACACAGCTGGCTGGCATTTAGTTCACTTTGTTTTGGTTATGCCTAGTTGACCCAGACTGAACCAGCCAGCACTGTCCTACTGTAGACTGGACCGTCATGTTGCGCCATCTATTGTTCTTTATTGTAGTTGATTGTATGCTCTCTATTTGATTGCTTCGCTAGTCACATGAATGTTATCCTGTTTGATAAACTACCACTTTAGATAGAGTTTTGAACGGGCTTTCATTCTTTATTGTAGTTGATTGTATGCTCTCTATTTGATTTCTTCGCTAGTCACATGAATGATATCGTGTTCGTCGTATTTTCGATTAATTCCGCCAAGTGTCGCTCCTCCGAGCGCTCTCGTTATGTTAATCAATTAATACAGCAAGTTATCGCATTAAGCAATTCAGGTGGAAATGAAACAATTGTTGGTGTCGAAAATTACTCAAGCTGGACAGCAAGTTGGTTGGATTAAAACGCTACTCTATATTTCTGCAATTTCTAAATAGTACTAGAGAGCTTACCGATCATGTGAACTTAATAACAAGAGCAACCCGGAGCGTTGAAATGCGCACACCAATGCACTGCAAACGGCGTGCTTCTAGAGTGTTTATTTGTATCATAAAAATGGCCACTAGATAGTGCAAAATATTTCGAATCCATTAAAAAACTAGAAAATGTCACCGTTTTTTAACAGAAAGCTATTTACCACATTTCATAAAAATCCATCAAGAAGCTTGAAAAAAAAGGAAAAAACATAATTGCCACTAGGGGACAAAGCATTCATCGAATCCGTCTGAAAGTTGCCGTCTTCCATTGTCAACATCACATAAATACACTTGCTAAATTTAATAAACATTCTGCAGAGGGTTTATGAGATACAGCTAAGGGCGAAAAAAATGCCACTAGGAGGCGCCATAGTAATGGAAGCCGGAAAATCATTGTCAACTGTCCTTTTCACACAAACAGTACATAAGTCAATTTTAATGGTTTGGTTGACAGAGGGTGGACGCCAAAAACAGACTAGAGAATAGTAAAAATGGCCAGTAGATGGAGCAAGATACGTCGAATCCATCTGAAAACAGGAAAATGTCACCGTTTCTTTAAAAGAAAGCTATTTAACAAACTTCATGAAACTTCGTCGAGGAACTTCAACAGAGACACAGAGGAAAACAGAAAAAATGAAATTGCCACTAGTGAAGGGGCACTGTTAGTCAGACCCGTCTGAAAGTAGTCGTTTTCCGGTTTTAACTTCATATAAATACATGTGCTAAATGTAATAAAGATTTTGCAGAGGGCTTAGGATATACAGGTACACATGGGCCCAAAACAAAAACAAAAACAAAACTGCCACTAGGAGGGGGCACAGTAGTCGAAGTCAACGCAAAAACATCATCAATTGTCCTCTTCATAGTAAGAACACACATGCCAATTTTCACAATCATCGATCCTTATAGTGGTTTGGTGACCACTAGGTGGTGCAAAATAACTTGAATCCATCTGAAAACGGAAGGATAATGTCACCTTATCAATATGTGCCAAATTATATGGAAATCCATTGAGCACCTTTGAAGATACAGAGGTAAACGTTAACTACTAAAATTACCACTAGGGAGCACAACTGTAATTCGATCTGTCCAAAAGTCGATGTTGTCTGTTGTCCAATTCATATAAACACATTTGCTGCATTCAATAAAGATCCTGTAGAGCGTTTAGGAGATACAGCGAAGGGTGCAAAAACAAACAAACCTGCCACTAGAAGGTGCCCTAGAAGTCAAATTCGTCGGAATGTCATCGTCAACAGTCCTCTTCACAGTAAGATACAAGCCAATTTTCACAATCATCAATCGCCAAAAAACGGACTCGAAAATACTAAAAATTGCCACTAGATGGTGCAAAATACCTCGAATCCATCAGAAAACGGAAGGATAGCGTCACCTCATAAATAGATGCTATGTGCCATATTTCATGAAAAATCGGTTGAGGACAGCTGGCAAATATAAAAAACTAAAATTACGCTAGGCGACACAGCGGTATTCAGGTCGGTCCGAAACTCGTCGCCCCCTGTTGTCAACCCCATAGGAACACACCTGCCAAATTTCAATTAGATCCTGCAAGGGGTTTAGGAGATATAGCCACAGAAACCTGACGCCCAGACAGAGATGACGGCAATAAAAATGAGACTTATCACTAGGCGTTTAAAGACCGGAGCAAATCCTCAATAGTTGGACATTTCCCACACTGAAAACTCTCAACAGTACAGGAATACTTCCTCCATCGACCAACCTCTGCACAATGGTTAATCACTGATATTAAACAGGAAGGATACAATCCTATTAACCCACCCCCGAGGTGAGATGAGATATTACCTTGTAACACATTTTAGACGTTTCCAATTGAATCCACCTCGATAACATACCTAAACAAAGTGTATAGGACTTTATCCATGAAGTCTGAGCATTCAGCCAAATATCCACAAGAATATAGATTTTAAAAACCGGACGATCGCCGCACAAATAAAAAAGTTCATGTTCAATTCAACGTTTCGTTATTTCATTAGACATCATCAGGATCACATTTACAACAATTTAGGACAACAAGTGCCAACATACAGCTCAGGTAACATCCACAGAGTGAAGTGAGAGATACATACATTCCAAAGCGAAACATATGATTTGATGAGATGGTCAGAATCTCAATCTGCTCACAATACAGTACCGTATCAGTATCAGCTGATAACAAAACTGACACAGCTGTGTCCGGGCAGTCGAATTGATTGAAGGCCAAGATTTGCTCCACCAAAAACGGGTACAAATTCGATTGCAACTTCTCACAAAGCGTAACGAAACTATTTAAATTTGCATGAAAAACATAAATGCTTCGAATAATTACCTCTGAAAGTCCTAAATTTGCTAAAAGCACGACAAAACTGATCAAGTATCGACAAACTGTGCACGCCATCTTTGTGTGAAAGACCGGCCTCAATTTCAAATTTAAAGGTCCAAACGGTCTTAAAGTAGGTCACCGAGTGAATAGGGGTCAAATCAACAAATAGTTTCGTACCATGGTGAAATCACGGTGGGGATTTTCAGTTGTCAAGTCATGACGATACAAAAAGTAATGAGTAATAACCAAGAGCGCGCATTTCAAAGAATCAATACGAAGAACTCGCGAAACGTTATTCTATAGTTTACTTTTCCGTGTATGCACGCTAGCTAGAACTCATTGATCATGTTTGATCTTGAAAGAGGAAGAGAATTCAGAACTCGATTATTCATGTCCTTCGAGGAACAGGTTTACATTAGCCAGTTGGGCTATTTCTACGACATTAAATTTAACAGAAACATGGAGAAAAATGGAACTTATTACACTAAAAGATGGAGAATAACGCCGAAATACAAGTGTAAATAAAAGTTAAATGGTCATGAGTCATAAAGACACGGGAAATACTACAATCTACTCAGTTAGAAACGCTGGTATTTTACAACATACGTGCGAGAGACGGTTGGATAGCATTTTCTAGACGGAACTAAATCAAAATCGACAGAAATCGTATTTTAAATATTTATTCTGTTTTCCCCGTTACATAACCTAGGCTGATAGTCGGCGAGCAACCGTACAGAACATGGCTGTCCGGCAGTGGTCTAGCTTAGCGCCAGGTATAATTGATAATTGTTCGGAAAACTTGGCGGGTTTCGGAGTGGTTTTGCCCAGTTTCGATAGCCTTGTTTAGCGGACTAAAACTGAAAATCGAATTAAACTTTTTACTCTCATGGTCTTGCATTCATAAAAATTGTAAAGTTGGCGAGTTTAGTATACCATCTGAATCAATGTGCTCCGGAAAAATGTGCATAACAAATTTTTTTGTGACTTTTTTGCCCGCGTTATCAATAAAATTGGATTTTTTAAACCAGAAGGCTCCAAATGTCTCATGCGCAAGGGCCCCAGAAGGTAATTCCAGCACTGGTATCGTCAGCAAATGTTCACCAATTTTTCGCTCTTCGTGTTTCGCTGTGTCGTTCTTTTCTCGGTTGCCCCTGCCCTCGCATAATGACATGTCGATCCGCTCGAAGGCTTCTTCCTTAGGCCTGAAAATTTTTGGAGTGCACCCCGCTTCCTACGTCACTGTTTAGTGGGGGAGGGCTATGCACCAAATTTCATGATTGAGGGCCACTCTCCCCCCTCTCCCGCTTTCAACTATTTACGATGACCCGCAATGACCATTCTACTAGTTGGAGAGCCAGGAAGACTTTATTCACACCATGGGGGTATTGTTCATCACCAACTCTGGACAAAACACCCACCAATAGCTGGGAAAATGTTGACGGCAAAGACCCCTTCCACTTATTTCAGAAGTTCCAGTCAAAATACAGCCAAGTGGCAACTGTGAACGGTTGCTCACATAGATGATGGCATGGATGGTGATGTAGATGAAGGTCGTGATACTCTGTCATGATAAATTAATTCACAAATGAGGTGACTACAGTTCCATTTAATCACTATGAAACAATAGACTGTGTCGTGTATATTACGATACTCTAATACTTTCATTTGTTACCATGTTACCAATGTGTATATTAAATTACATTTTTGCTTATTTTTGTTCATTTTTGGCGTACTTGAAAGATTATATGAACTGTTAATTGGTAGTTGTTTTGTAGGTTCTAAATGATGAACTTCGATCAGACATTTCCATGTCTGAAGTTGAATTTCTGTTCACTTAAAATAATGTTTCATTCATAGCATCAATCAAAATTGTTGCACTTCCTCTAAGGTCGTCTGATCCCTTCACGGTCCAAATACCCCCCATCTTATTTACAAACCCCTAAGAGCATCGCGTCTTAAGTTGTTGATATGCTGTCCAGGGTTACAAAACTATCTGTTACAAAAAGAGTTTTTATTGCCCGTAAGAGCTTAAATAACTCGTTAATTAGTCATTAATTAGACGGCATGTTAATCAATACACCCACAAATTTTCGTGTCAAGATGAATTTTTGTTCATCTGAAATTATGTCTTATTCATAGCATCAATCAAAAAATTGGACTTCCTTTTTATACAAGTTCATTATTGACGGTCTTCTTATCCCTCGGGATCCTAAAACCTTCAGGCTTGTCATATTTACATACCCCAAGAAAAATCGTGTCTTAGTAGTGGATATGGTGTCCAGAGCTCCTACACTATTTTTGGAAAAAGATTTTTGTTGCACTTGAAAGTTTAAATAAATCGCTAATTGTTGTTAACTAGTGTCTTAATCAACAACCCCACACATTGTCATGTCTTAAGTTGCACCAGTTTAATTTGTGGGGCGATTTAATGAAACGATATTCAAATGGATCCACTCGAAATTTTAATTAAAGGGTTTTTAAGCCCCTTTTTGGGACCCCCAGGAACCAAAGCCCATTGTGCTACTAAGACGACGCCCTCTTCCATCACTGGTACGTAACTTACGCACTCAAACCTTGTGCACTCGGTAGTGAGAATAAAATCCTATTGGGTTTTCAGTTATACGAATAGCTACACGGAAACTATTCAATCCAGGAGCATTTGAACGGAATGTATAAATGGTTAAATGATTAGATTGAAAACTACGGTCCCACGTTTAAAAAATGACAAATGAGGGTAAATTTTGTCTTAACATACAGATCTATGATTCGCCCGAGTTCATTTCATAAACGGAATCTCCTTAAATCGAGCACCAGCTCAACACACGAACCTCGTCTACACTACTCTTGATTGAATTGTTCACTGGAATTACAGTTTGTTAATCACATTGAAAACTAAAACCTTTTACCCTTCTTCATCATAATACCAAGGAGAGCACTAGAAAATAATTGTACGACAGTGGGTAAAATTGCAATGAACACAAAGGGTGAATGTTGTGAAAAACATCGTAAAAAGTAAATTAAACTAATTTCAGCTAAGCCATAGAACACTGCTAATCCATCAAAAAACCCCATGCAACATCTCTTTTTTAATTTCAGCGTGAATGCTAACGCAAAAATGGAGCGTTACATGGCAGACGCGTCTTTAAAATTTCTTCAAGTTTGTCGTCTTTGACCAACACTTTTTGTCATTTAATTAAATGACT
This sequence comes from Phoronis australis, assembly GCA_002633005.1. Classification (NCBI taxonomy): domain Eukaryota; kingdom Metazoa; phylum Phoronida; family Phoronidae; genus Phoronis; species Phoronis australis. The sequence continues at coordinate 351,184 of NMRA01000434.1, read as the reverse complement.
TGTTGTATTATCAATAAGCGTAGAAAAAACGAACAAATTTATTATCTAGTAAGATATTACCCAGCCGGACAACCCCATCATAAACATTAATTGAAGGCCCAAATGGGTATAGCTACCCGATCAGCTTACTACATATCTTGTTACTAATAAAGCTGCATTCGCCCTTGTTCAGTTGTCTGAAAACGAAAATAGAATTAGACTTTCATAGACGGATCCATGGGGGTCAAGGAGTCTGTGCCGCCGGGGTTACATGAAACGGTACGAGGGACTCAACTGAGTTCCCTAAATCTTTTGCCTATTCGCGTCTTTGTTTACTCACAGATGTAATCTTTTTTCAGTCATTTCATCTTTATTATGATCTCCACTTAAACTAAAAGGCATTTTCTAATAATATTTATAACTAAAAAGTGAGCCCTGAATTCAATGAAAATAAATAGGGACTTAGTCCTTAAGTGTTGCATGAAAAGATCCCTATGCATTCTCGATAATATTGAGAATGCAACGTCGAGTTCACTCTCGATTTGTATCAAAGCTAAAAGTTGACTGAAACTCAAAACAGCATATGGACAATCAGTGTTTTCACAAGTCCAAAAATACGCAGTAGATTTAGGGAACTTAGTTGAGTCCCTATTTGGGACTCAGTGTTTCATGCAACCGGCCACTTTACCCCGGTTTTTCCTAGATGTTAGTGAAATCAAATCTGGAATTTTCAAATTGTTTACTTGGACCCCCTTTTTAAGAATCTTTTATCCGACCCCCCTTTTAAAAATCCTGGGTCCCCCTGTCTTTTAACTTTCATCATAAAATCCGCCGGGTCTAATATTCCTCAGTTCCTTACGGCTACAGAACAGAACTGCTTTGCGTGACCGGTGACGCCGTCCTAGCGAATGATTTACGAACTTCAACCAACATGAATAATTTTTTTACTGCCTCAGTGGAGTACTGTCTTGACCTATTTTCTGTACTCATGGCAACAATATGCTTTTGATCTGCACTACTTTCATACGTTTTGTGAAAAATCTGGATACATGAGCAATAATATAATCATACGATCGATACAATGTTTTGAGTAGTAAATTTTTCTCTGAAAGTAAACGAAAAAAGTGATATATTATGTAAATAAATTGTTTTGTAAGTGACTGCAGCGTAGAAACAAAGCAGTGAAGCGCCAATCCAAGATGGCGACGGGGGCAAAAATGGCTGGGTTCAACTTTTATAAACAAGGAACGTACGGAACCCTGCCCCAAAATGGAACAAAAGACATGGAAGTTTCTCATGACATGCATCTCAAGATGTCTAAGAAAATAGCACAGCTGACTAAAGTAAGACTTTATTGTCATTTTAATTAGTAATGAATTAAATTGAGTCCTCATTGAAGTCTTTGACTATGTCTTTGAATTTGACTAGAAAATTACATTGCGCTGAATGCCGCAGCCAACCAAGGGGGCTGCGTGTTGCCTATATGTTGTCTGGAGTGGAGATGCCCATTGCTCTGAGTTTCTGAACGATTCTGACCTACTTAGTACCGTCTTTTTCGTGATGAGCAGGGTACTTAAAAGAACACGGCACACAGATTTATGAACACGGCTCATGGAGCTGTAAACTCGACTGACTTGCTGTCTTGCTAACAATATCATGTCCATCACTCACAAACACAGCTTCTGCACCCAACAAAAAGTGCAAAAAACTCCCAAATTATCAACAATGTCGATGCTTATGACATGCACCAGCTGCAATCAACATGGCCATATACTCCATAACGCGGAGATGTCGATCGTGAGGACTCGATTGGGACCTCGGGGGTCTCACGCTCCACCGGCTAATTTGAAAAGGCTTTGTCCAGTCACGGGTTGTGGGTCATAAATCGAGATAATGATACCACCAGCTGACGCGACAAGCAGAACTACTTTCTTTTACTGCATTTGTGCACTAACTGGAGAAATTTAGAATTAGACTTTTAAACACTATCCGATCGTCAACTTTTTTCGGGAGACTTAAATCTCAATGTAGTTTGTGCAAAGACGATGTGCAATTTTTGGAGGTGTATTGACGATGATCAACGTTAAAACGGAGAGCAAATAAGTGCGTAATTGATCATC
>NMRA01000434.1:200000-345463 GCA_002633005.1 Phoronis australis | reverse complement strand
AGTCAAGGACCTGTATGAGAGACGACCTTGTGTTCACCTGTGTTGTGGTGGTAAAGGTACCAAGGGACGTTGATGACCTGTATGCGAGACATCCTGGTGTTCACCTTCCTGTCGCGTGCCCGTTCCGTAGGAAAGGGGGGAATGTTGTAAATGTGCTTCCGGTGAATTATATGAGCCTCTCTTAGCTACTCGCTAATGGGCAATTGCCTATTAGCTGAATGGTTAGCACGCTTGCCGGTTTTATGGGGGTCGCGGGTTCGATCCCCGGTTCGGGTGATCTCGGCCTTTACTACAAATACATGAGCCAAAGATCACTAGTCAAGTATAGCGTTCCCTGATTATGACAACCAGTCGATCACTGAATAACGGGGACATTGTTCAGTTGATGAAATGCGATGAAACTGTTTCTCCAAATCAGAGACTGTAATATCCAACTAATGGACAAGGCTTGTTGCCAGGCCTTTATGCAGGGTGCGTCCTAATCTGGATGCCCTGGCAAGGACACCCAATGTATCATTTGGATGCTCACTGTCAATAGGAACCTTTCAAGTTTGGACTAACACATTGTAATGAATACTAGGAAGCCTCCGAAGGCTCACAGTGGGGGCTCTTTTTTTCAAAGCAGGAATAAATATGCAGTGTATATTCAAAGTATATACAATGTTGCTATGTTCACACTTGATAGATAGCATTGTAAAAGTCTTGGTCTACAGTTTTTTTTAGTAAAAATGCTCACTAGAAAAGGCTGTTTTGTAAACTTAGATGTAAAAACCTTGGTCTTTGCATTTTTTTATAAAAAAATGTGTGTGTTTGGGGGGATTGCTGGGGGTGGGGGGGGGTTACACGTCAGAATCATGGATGCCCTGGAATATTGGGAACCCCATTTTGGACACCCTATTTTCGAAATCCTGGATAATGACCTGCTTGTTGCTCAGGTTAACCTTAATGAGTGTCCACCATGTATTTAGCCTCAACTTGCTGCGAGAAAAAACAGATACCGAAGAGAGCATAATTCCCAAGTTTGCGGCATGTCCCAACCAATTCATACAATGCGGACATAGAAACCCCAGCCTATGTGTTAATGAAGTGTTTCGATCAAAACAAATGCCACGGTATAGGTGCACCGATTAAACTTAAATTTGGGAATAAAAGAACAGATTTCAGAAAGTTCAGAAACAGCAGGTTTCTAAACTTGTGCCATTTTGATCACACATTTTGAAATTAAACCACTTCAGGCTGAATCAAAAAAGTTTATTGAGTGCTGAATGACAAAATTTGAAATTTTCAGTAAACAGATGTTTCAATGGTTATACTTTTGTCAAAGATTGCACTATCTTTTACTGGTCAATTATGGTACTACTCGGTGGTCTTTAAATTTAGTCCAACCTTTAAATTTCTCAGCTCACAGTTTGGTATACTTAATTGGCCTACAGCTTAATTTATTTGGCCAAGAAAATGTGAAGAGCAGTTGAGCATGCTATAATTTTCTACTGAATATGTATATTTAGTGTTTTTCATGCCAAAAACTGATGCTGAGATTCCTATTCCTGTTCTCTTTGTACCATATCTGATATTTTTTTGGAAGTACAAATTCACTTTCAGGCCAATATGAATGTTTTAATAGATTGAATGTTATGATTGTATCCGCCTCACATTCCTAGTTTCAATAGTTTGGTGTGGTGCATCCAATCTAAAAGCATGTTTGTATTTTCTTTCCAGGTAATATATGCACTAAACACAAAAAACGATGAGCATGAAGCCATAGTTAACACTCTAAAAGAACAGCATGAGAAACAAACACAGCAGTTACTAGCTGAAACCAAGGGAAAGTTAGAATCATACAAATCTAAGCTAGGCAGCGATCTAGACAACAGACGTAGGATAGAGTCATTAGAACAGGCCGTGACTGAACATGAGCGTCAGAAGAAGGCTGCGTTGTTGGAGTTTGAGCTGTTCAAGAAGCAAGCCGAGGAGATGGAAACGGAACTCAAGACTGCACACTCACAGAAAATGCTGGCACTTTCGAAAGATGTGTTAAAAATGAAAAAGGACTTTGAGGATCAGGTTGCCAAAATTAAATTATTGCAAGAAGGATTTGAGCATGAAAAACTTGTGGCGCTTGATGAGTTGCGGCAAGCGCACCGTGTTGAAACAGAACAGTTGTTGAAAACTCAGAGACTTCAAAGCTCAGGGTTGGAAGAGCAGAAAGCTGAGCTGGAAAAACAATTTGGTAGTGAAATTGAGAGGTTAAAAGAAGCATGTGAACAACTTAAAAAGGAAAAGGAAAAAGACTGTGAAGAGTATGAGTTTAAATTAAGTAAAGCACAGGCTTTCTATGAAAAGGAACTCAAAGCACTTAGTGAGAGACAGAATGCTTCTGACAACGAGCAGCTAAGACTTTTGCAGGAGCAGTACGATGCCTTTAAGAAAGATGCTCAGTTTCAAGAAGGACAATTTAAGAAACGAGTCGATGAACTCATTGGTCAGTTGTCTCTGAGTGAAGAAGAAACGGAAAAGTTAAAGCATGAGTTGGCCGAGTTGCAAACTAAGTTAAAAAGCAAGGATAGTAATATCTCAAGCCTCACCAAACAGGTAAACGCAGGTTTAACAGAAATACATGATAATCTTTCAGATTCAACTGAAGATTTAATAAAGTAGTTATCATTGACAGAAATCAAGTACATTTACATGTGACACAAGTGGGGTTCATACATAAGTTATGTAATTAACTTCTGAGTCCCATTTCATTAAGGGCTGCATACCCATCATAACTAAGATGGTCATAGACATGTTTTTTGCAAATGTGATATTGTTTTTTATTAAAACAAAACTTTGTAGCTTAAACTTGAATTTGTCCATGTAGTTTGTTTTCTCAGTTAGTCTCCATCTTCATAAAGCACTTCAGTTAACCGTGTTCTGCTAAAAATTGAAGATACACCTATCTTAACTCTGAATGGGTGTACCACTCTATGAAAATTGGTCCCTGAATCTTTCATGCTTCTGGTTCTTAGATAAATCATAGCAACTTCAAATCTTGTGTACTGTAGCATCATGGGTTATTTTATAACTGGTTATGCACTAGTAGAGTTACTGTTTCAGCAGATTTTCAAACAAGTGATTTTTGGAAAACGTAACATTATGTGTATTGAAAATCATTTGTTGTTCACCTTTTCAACCAATTGTCTGCATCTAGCTTTCCGATGCCAAGCAAGAGATGGTGCTAGTCTCATCCAGGTTGAAGGATGTTGAGTCGGAGCTGGCTGCCTCCAAGGAGCGTTGCGCTGAGCAGGCGGCAGAGATGCTCAACAAGTCGAGTAAGTCTTGTCTCCATGATTCTTGTGGCTGTTTTCTCATCATTATCTTTGCCATTATTGCTAGGTTCGCGCTAGCCGCTCGCCAGCTCGCCATTGGCGAATTCTGAGTGGTTCTGGGGTTGGTAGATCTAGTTCCATTCGCCAACTTGGCAAAGGTTTTCGCAACTTGACAATAAAAATTGATTTTGGAAAACCTACTTGCGTGTTGACTCACAGTCAGCTCAAATCAATTCGCGCCGCAAACGAAATTTTAACTTCTATTCCGAGTCCTAAAAATAGCAAGCGAATGTTCTGTTTCATGTCCGTCACTCCCCCCCTGAAATCACTCTTGTACCGCATGAAATTTTCAACTGTGTAGGGGGGGGGGGNGGGGGGGGGGGGGGGTCAGCGCTCTTGGTAATGGAAATTTTTCGCTTCATAGTGAGATCCTGTGTGGTTGCTGCCACTTGTCGTCTGCAAGTGACAGAGTCAAAAATCAAAATGACAAATAGAAGACTATTTCAGCAGTGGCTGAAAGAAAGCAAGCTAAAGTAAATGTCAATTACTTAATGAGTTTTATATTCACTACTCTGCATGGCTTAGCTTTATTTTACAAGCCACGAGTTATGTTCCGATAATTTGTTGTGACGTGAACGCAATCTTGTGAAAGAACAACAGTTGATTGAAGAATTGGTGATAAAAGAAACTGGGCAACAGATGATGCAATATTTCATGCTGCCGAAAGCCAACACAAAAGATTGCACCACAATTTTAGAGGCAGAATAAGGGTAGAATGCCAATTTTTCCAACACCGCTAAATAATTTAGTTTACTCAAGGAAAAGTGTAGTTTTTAATGACGCTAATTTTGTGTCATATTTTATCTGGTCAGTTTTTACCCACATCGGCACAAAGCTGTTTAGTATACGGCATTGCGTCAAGGCTAGTGGCCAGCTTACTCCCTCCTTAACCTGCCTAATTTGCCAGTGTTTTTGCTATACCACCTTGGAAAGTTGATCTTTTGTTTTTTTTCTTAACTAAATGTAATTGTCTTTTCTTGTAGTTCATTATCAATAGGACCTGTGCATAACATAAAAAATGAAAATTTTAGTCCGTGTAGCTGTATTTTTATCAAGTGTGGAGGTGCGGAAAAGAGAAAGTATTTGGCTAACAATTTTTGAAAAAGGCTAAAATTTTTCAGATGCTTTTAGCCATTTTGGCTAATACCTTTAAAAGTCTAGTGCGAGCCTAGCATTGTGTATGTTTTTCCAGTGTCTGTCTCAGTTTTGATGTCTCCATTTCAGCACAACTTGGTGAGCTGGAGGCCACACGGATCCAGCAGGAGAAGGTGATTGGAGAGCTCAAGGGTGAGCTGGGTAAATTGAAAGACCGGCTCAACTGGCTGGAGACTGAGCGCAAGTCATTGGAGAACAAGAGTCAGTCTCAAGCACAGCAACAGGGCAGTCAGCTGGCCTCATTAGAACGGGTCAGTGTCACCCCGGCTTGTCTCATGCATTTGTTATGCGCCCACATATTTATTATGCTGTCATCTCTGTCCGTCCGTCCGTCCGTCCGGGCGGCGTCCGTCCGGCGTCCGCTGCTCTATCTCCAAAACCCTTTGACATACGTTCATGAAATTTGGCACATATGTTCCATTCATGAATGGGACGGCATGTGTGAACTTTCGGACGGATCTGACTACCGGTGTGCCCCCTAGTGGCAATTTTAGTTTTTTACGCTTACCTTTGTATCTTCAAAAGTCCTAAACGGATTTTCATGAAATTTGGTATGTAGGCACCTATTAGTGAGATGACGCTATCCTCCCGTTTTCAGATGGATTCGACATAGTTTGCGCCACCTAGTGGCCATTTTTAGTGTTTTCGAGTCTGTTTTTGTGCGTCCACCCCTCTATCAACCAAACCGCTCAAAGGATGATTGTGAAAATTGGCATGTATATGCTTACTATGTAGAGGATGGTTGACGATGATTTTCCGACGATTTCGACTACTGTGGCGCCTCCTAGTGGCAGTTTTGTTTTTTTGCGCCTATGGCTGTATCTCCTAAACCGTTCGCAGGATCTTTACAAATTGTGTAAGTATATTTATATGATGTTAACAACGGAAGATGACGACTTTTGGTCGGATCCGACTACCGGTGTGCCCCCTAGTGGCAATTTTAGTTTTTTACGCTTACCTTTGTATCTTCAAAAGTATTGAACGGATTTTCATGAAATTTGGTATGTAGGCACCTATTAGTGAGATGACGCTATCCTACTGTTTTCAGATGGATTCGACGTAGTTTGCGCCACCTAGTGGCCATTTTTACTGTTTTCGAGTCTGTATTTTTGCGTCCACCCCTCTATCAACCAAACCGCTCAAAGGATGATTGTGAAAATTGGCGTGTATGTGCTTACTATAAGGAAGACAGCTGACAATGATTTTCAGATGATTTGGACTACTGTGGCGCCTCCTACTGGTAGTTTTTTTTTTTTTTTGCGCCCATGGCTGTATCTCCCAAACCGTTTGCAGGATCTTTACTAAATTTAGCAAGTGTATTTATGTGATGTTGACAACGGACGATGACGACTTTAGGATGATTCTGACTACCGGTATTCCTCTAGTGGCAATTTTAGTATTTGCCTCTAGTGGCAATTTTAGTATTTTACATTGACCTCTGTATTTTCTTCAGGTGTGTACTTTGTGTTACTTCGTGACTATGAAGGAAAAGTTCCAAGTAGAAATTTGTTTCTGGCATTCTAATGCTGTGCTAATCTCGTATGTTGGTAAATTTGTTTTTAATTCTATGTTTCTGTGGTGCTTTAAGCAACTGGTGTATAGGATGTGCTTGTATTATGAAGATTACTCACATTTTGCCCCTAGCCTATTGAGGAGACAATGACCATGCCTTTCCATTTTGTAAAGTACAACATACTACATATATGCCCTCTACTGGCCACTTTATGGTACCAATAAACAACCCTAGAAGGATACCGTATGTGGTGCAATTGTGGGCGCATTTCAACGCTCTGCGTTGTTCTTGTTTGTAATGGCATTGATTAATTCAAAACCAGAGTGAGCGCCATAGTTTCTTATTTGCTGAGAATGATCGGGTATGTCGGTGCTTCTGTAGACTGGTAATATTATGGCATGGTCTGAGCCAGCAGAAGGTATTGTCTTAATGGACGGTCAGCGTAGACCGAGTTGATTAGTTAATGTTCTACAGGACTGAAGTTGTTTTGGTGTTGTTAACACCGAACCTTAGTTGTAAAATGGATTGTGTTGTTGTTTCACATGACCATGACAACTAGAATTTCTAATTAAAAGTTGAAAATTCAATCATATGCCCCATTACTATCTATTGCAGTGAATTAGACAACTGATACTTCATACGAGGCAGTTTTTCTTAATTTTGGTTGTAAGTTGTTCTTTTATTCCACTGCTATGCAGTCTCTAGGTAATATGTGACAGTTGGCACTGCTGGATATGGTGAATATGGTAGTCTTGACAGTAATCCACGGGAGTGTTTCTATTGAAACTGACTTTTCTGTTCCATTTTTCCATACCTTCAGGCTCTGGAAGACATGTCAATTGAGAAGCAGACGATGAAGGAACGTTATGATCGAGATATGAAGAACTTGCAGGACAAGTTCCAGACGGAAATCTCCACTCTCATCAGTGACTATGAAAACAAGATGGTTGACTTGAAGAAATCACATGCAGACAGTATGGAGAGTTCAAAGAAAGACAACGAGAACAGTATGGACAAGCTTAAACAGGTGTGCATTAAGATGGGGTGATAGTGGAGTTTATGTTTTGGTTGTTTTAAGAACTAGCAGTACTGGTAAAAATTTCTTCAAATCCTACGGTGTCATAAGAGTCGCAATCTGCAGCGTGTGAACAGAGAAACCAACAAAAAACTAATTTCATGACAATGTACCATACTTATAGAAATTTCATTTCACCAAGTAATAATTTGCTGAAGAGTACATACATAAGCGTAGCTCACTCGGAACATTTCCAATTAGAACTAGTGCAGCCAATCATTCTCCACTTGGAAAGTCATATAACTTGCTGTTAGACTCAAGTTCACCCGTGCGCAGGTCTGAAACACCTTTTTGAAGAAATTTGAGGTTTCGAAAATACCGAAGGTGTTCCGAATGACATAAGCTAAGGAGGCTATTTCTTACTTGGTAAATATCTAAATATAATTATGTGTTTCCCAGTGACTACACAATGAACAATGTGTCTCGTAACAGTGCCCTTGATGCCTCAATTTTGTGTTTGAATATCAGCTCCATTCCCCTGTAGAAATATTTAAAAATTGCCCGAAATTATCACCTGGGCCCAAAATTTCTCTCCTTCTAATGATTAAAAAATTACCAGGAAATTCCTTTCTCAAAAGTATAAGCATCTTTCTTTCCCGTGAGTGAGGACCCTGAATGATGAAGTCTTGAAAAGAATTGTGGTTTTCACACAAATTGCCTCTCACATGGATACGAATCACATTCTCTTATATTAGCCGACAATTAGTATTTGGTTTGCAGGTCAAATTGTTAACAAAACAAAACAGAAAAAACAAGTTTGATGAATGGATAAGATTTTGTATCGGATTCACTTTTCTGTGTTTCTAATTGTCATTCACGTATGTGACACGGCTTTGACAAAGCTCACAGTGCTGAAAAACCATAATCAACAGCTAATGTGTCTGTTGTTGATAGGAGCTTGAAGAGAAAATGGAAGCATTACGGCAACAACTGGAGGAGGAAAGGTCAAAGTTGACATCAGAACATGAAGAAGTGAAGGCAGGCCTGACACAGAAACTGGAGACTGCATTGAATGAGGTGAGATTGGGCTGCCATCTATTGGATTTGTGTAATGATGTAATACGTGTCAAAAGTATTGAGAAAAAATCATATCGAATTACAAATTATAATGGCTAGGAGCAAGATAAAATCCTTGTTAAGAACTCTAAATACATTAATTGTGACAAATATACATGAGATTGGAAAATTTGCAATGCTAACAGGAATTAAATTGCTTCCTTTTTATTGCAAAAGTCATTTGTCCTGACTGTATCTCTGACACATTCAGATAGATTTCTTCCTTATAAACAGGCCACTAGACCATTATACAGAAGTGGGAAATAACATGTACTCACACACATCCAAGCCTTTCCCTTTGTGATAAAAAAGACTTCTCATCTCCAAACTGACTATACAAGGCACTGGGTGGGAAGTAAAAAGAATGTCAGAATGTCTCGGCTCTTTGGGTATTGAGCAATCTGTATGATGCAAAGCTGAATGTTACAGCTCCAGTGTATGGCATGATGTGATGTCCTGAATTTCACAAACTCCTGTTAAAATTAAATTAATGAAGTGACCAGTTTGTGGTCCAAACAAACCTGACTAACATGCAGTTGCTGGCTACAGAAAATCGTTAGGTGGGCTAAATGTGGCCTGCAGGCTGTAGGATGACACCTATTGAGTTGATTGAACTGGTTCACAAAGATGGTAGATATTTGTGAGTGTAATATTTAAAAGTACACAGCAAGCCATCCTTTTCTTCTTTCATGAGCATGATGTGTCGGTTGTTTCACCATGTTTATCAAACGATTACAAGCAAATCCAGTGTGAAATAGTCACTTCTTGTTTGACATTGACACCTCATCTGTTATAAAGACACTGGGCTGTAGTCACTTAAAGAGGTCCCAGATTTTGAGAACCAGTTTGATAACCAGTCCTCAGTTTAGAAAACTGGTTGTCAAAATGTGTTTGTAAATGACCCCTTTCCGTGTTTGTGAATGATACAAACTGGATGTTATCGTCTTGCTTTCAGATTAAGAGGCTTGAGAAGTTGGTGTCAGACAGTGAGAAAGGTCTTGGTAACGCATCGTCTAACATTAACAGTCTGAAGGAAGAGTCAAACAAACTAAGGTCACAGCTAGATGAGGCCAGGTCACAACTAAGACTGATCACCAGTACCAAGGATTCACTACAGGTCAGTTCTCAGAGGGGCTGGGTTTCACCTGGAACTGCTTACTGGTACCCCCTGTTTTGAAAACTGTCCCTTTGATGTGCAAGCTAGTATTGGGAATAAGTACTCTTCATTTTGCTCAAATTAACAAAAATGCGCCTCTGGTCATAACTGTGTGCTGTGGCAGTCCGAACATAGAGGCCGTCTTACAGTTGAAATAACCTGAGATAAAGGGTGGAAAAATGATCGTGTACTTGCAGGCAATATCTTTAAGAAGTCTACATTTTACATGTTACAGCTCTTACACAAGTTATATGGTGATAATTTAGAAGCAAAACATACTGTTCATGAAAAATGCTATATATGCCTTTTAGTCCTTTCTTGAAAGCTCCTACCTGTTCAGTAAATGTAGATTACTTAATATTCACACTGTGGATATTTCACAGAGTTGTTTTAGCAAATTGACCCATGTGTTTAGATTGATGCTGTATCTATAATATTTCCATGGTACTTCCTCAGCATTATGCAATACGGGAAGTATTTACTTAGATGAATGAACTCCATTTACGTCAGGACACTCCTTGTCCTTGGCAGGAACTCTGTCAGTTGTTTACGTTATAACACCAAGTATCGCAGTCACTGGCATTTACGACTACTCCTGAACTCTTATTTTAAAACACTGTGTAAATATGCATAATGATTATACTAGTGTTCTCAATTAATGCTGTGTTCATTGTTGTCAGCACCTGACTGAGTGGTGACACTATGATAGAGGACAATCAGAAAATGTCAAAGTAATAGATTGTTTGTTCGGAGTGAAGCCTTTTGATGAAACAATTTTTTGCAGTGGTAGCATCAAATTATTCTACTTTCTAAATTGGGGAGTTGCGCGTCATAGGTAGTTTCCTAAAAACAGATTCTGAGTGGTGGTCAGTTTTTGTACTGAAACATTCACTGAATTACAACATGCAAAATATTCACTCCAATTTTTTTAAAATGTTTAATAAGAAAAATATAATGTACAATGATTGGAGTTCAAGCCCAGAAATTGTTAGGAAGCGTTACAGTTGGGCTTAACTACAGTTGTGTACTTCATTAACAGTTTTCAATAATAAAATAAAGTGGTTGCAAGTAAAATTATGCGTGAAAATACATGGGTTTAAATAATGGATATCAAATTTCTTATCTGTGGGTAACATAATATACATATATACAGGCTCAAGACAAGCCATTCACTGTTCAATATATATGTTGCATTTTGTGTAAACACAGCATGGTTGCTCATCTGTGTGTATTTTGTAGTCCTTGGCGGTAACACCTTTCCTCAGTCATCTGTTAAAGTTTGTGAGATTTGAGTCTACTGCTCATGGTTTTGTGCACCAGTTTGCTGTGAGCCATTCTGGTTTGTCCAGGTTTGGGGCCCAACTGATTGTCAGGAACTGCATCATTCACGTCCAATGTTTCCGTGTCACATCTTTGTGGTGGTGCCTACCTCTAGTTCTCGTATTCTTGAGCCCATGTGACGCAGTGACGAGCTTGATGTGGCGGACTTTGTACTTGTTGCAGTCGATGATTTCTTTTTCTCCTTAGCACATCGGAATGTTTGTAGAAATGCTGCGCGGAATTTGGTGCTAATTCCGCAGTAGAGAATGAAGTTGACTCCAGAGTTGACGGTTACCAGTAGGTTACTAATGTGTCTTAACCCGGAGTACACGGGGTGTAGAACTAGGATCTTAATCCGGCCATGAACTGCTATTAACATCGCAAGAAGCACACCGCAGGAGTGGCACAAGATAAACACAAAAACCATCGCTATGACAACCAGTGTTATTCGCCTGGTCTCGCTTACTTTTTTGGCAGCATCGGTTCCTAGATTCATCTTGCTCTTGTTGTGTTTTACCAGAAAGTAAATGAGCAGGAAGTTGAAAATGATGAGTAGGATTGTGGGTATCCACACAGCCAGGGATATGTTGGTGTAATAGAGATACGTATTGTAAGTTGGATTTTTTCCCAATTCCGTTAGAAGTACGAGGCGAGGGTGCGTCATGTTCAAGTTGGGTTCAGACTCGAACAGCTTTGTTGAATGAAAAAAGAGAGAAATGATGAATATGCAGACTAGGGCCACCTTAGCGCGTGTTGCCGTGCAGATGAGTTTCACTTTGAGCATGAAGCGTATGGCCAAGAAGCGTTCCACTGTAACGGCAGTTGTTATCCAACTTGTACAAGTGATGAACACGTTGACGAATGTGTACCTATAATGAGGAGAATGCTGTTTATAGATAGAAACTGAAACTTTTCATTGAGGAGTTTTGTATATACAAATAGGAACGACTTCTTTTATAGCCAGGTGGAGTACACCTGGCTCGTGTTTCTTGAAGAGTCTATAGCCAAATGTTGATTTTTATTCACCCACATATTATATGTCGTCATCTCTGTCTGGTGTCTGCTGCTGCTTCTCTTAAAACTCTTGCAGAATCTTACTGAAATTTGGCAGGCGTGTTCCTTTGAAGCTAACGACACATGACGACGAGTTTCGGACCGATCTGACTACCATTGCCCCCTACCAGAAATTTTAGTTTTTTACATTTGCCTATGTATCTTGAGCTACTTGATGTATTTTCATGAAATTTGTCAAGGAGATGACAATGCCATTCCATTTTCGAACAGATTTGAATAATTTATACCACTTTGTGTCCAGTTTTGCTATTTTTGCGTCCATTTCAAAAACTGCTACAAACCTAAGGTAAAACAATCATGCAGCCAACTTTTCGACTTTTGGCAAAAAAATTTCAGACGGGTATCTGCTGCTTTTTAGTTTCCTCACAAGGCCACAAGGTATTATTGTGTATGTCGGGTGATATGCACGAAGCGACTTCATATGGTGTTAGAATGTTGTCAATGGTGCTAGCATTTAATAAAATGTAGACAAGATTTTTTGAAAATGTTGGCAGGATTTTCAAAATGTTGACAAGATTTTTTAAGAGTTAGGAAGATTTTTGAAATATTGGCAAGATAATTTCAAAATGGCAAAATTTGTACAATATTGACGTGATTGATGTAAAAGTGTGACAAGATTTTTTAAAATGCTGACAAGATATTTTTAAAATGTTGACAAATTTTTTGAAATATTGACAAGATTGATGTAAAGTGTTGACAAGATTTTTAAAATGTTGACAAAATTTAAGTAAAACTTTGACAAGATTTTTTAAATATTGACAAGGTTTTTTAAAATTTGGTTTAGTTTCTGCCACTGAATCTCCTTAAACCTTTAAAAGAACTTTGTGAAATTTGAAAGATGTGTTCCTATGGAGCCAACGACAAATGGTAATGATCAAGTGTCTAACTGATCCGAATATTACTGTGCCACGTAGTGGCAAAATTTTTTGATTTTTGTCTCTGTATCTTCGAAATTAATCAATATATTTACGTGAAATAGGTTTCTATTAAGGAGATGACAACGCCGTCCTATTTTCGGACAGATTTGATGTTTTCTGCGCCGCCTGGTGACCATTTATTGTGCATAAGTTTTTGACGTCTGCCTTTCTATCTGTTAAACCGCCTAAAGGATCGTTATGAAAATAGACAGGTGCATTCCTGATATGAAGATCATGGCTGACGTTGATTTTTTGACTACTCTGGCCTCCCTTAGGGGCAATTTTGCTTTTTTGTGTCTACGATTACATCTTTTTAACCCTTGCTAGGATCTTTGCAAAATTTGGCAGATGATAATGGATAACTATTAGTTTCAAACCAATCGAGCTATAGCAGTGCCCTTAATGTGAATTTTATTTTTACATTTGCCTCTGTATCTTTGGAATTTCTTTGCTTATTTTCATGAAATTTGGCAGAGACTACGCTTCCTTCTCAATGCGAACAGGCTTAACATATTCTGCACCATCTAATGGTCATTTTTATGATACTAGAAACATCTGTAGAAGCACATGGTGTGGCTGTAGGTGCATTTCAACGCGTTGGTCTCGTTTGTCTTTTGTTTTTGGCTTTAGTCTGTTCCTGAGTAAGCTATGGATTTCTGTCGTTTGCCTTCAAATTGTTGACATAATTTGTGTCTTGTAGCCTTATCCTGATTTTACAAAAACCCACAATAGACATTTTGAGAAAAAGGCTGCTAAATTCACGATTCATCATGGCATATTCTTACCATAAATATCTATTGATGCCCAGTTTATTTATCCACACAGATCATTATGACAACTGATGATTAAGTGGAAATTCTTCACTATACCACTATGAGAACCCTTTGTAAAATGTGTAGCCAAAAGTGACTACAAATAGCCAAAAGTTAACTTTTTTGCCTTTCTCAAAACATTTTGTCTTCTCTGTATTTGAGCGCACTGCAAATTTCTGTCTTTTGACTTTGAGTTGTTGACAGATTTTCTGTTAACCTAATAGCTCATCCATTTTGTTAGAAGCTATTAAGGCAGTGACTGATTTGTAAGGGAAAGTTGAATGAACACCAATAGACTTTTTGAGACATAAACTCCTGGTGCAGTATTCAATAAGACGTAATGCTACAGCTCAACATTTTGAACGTCTTTCTCGTATTCTAAAAGACTTACCTGAAGATGTGATAATATCTGTAGAACAGTTGGTAGCTTGGGTTCGTCTTGATGGCTGTAATGCTGTACAGGCAGGCTGGCACATGGCATACCATAAGGAGCATGTCTGATACTGCCAATCCAATAAGGAATATGGTGGTTGACGAATACATCGACTTTCTGGATAGGACTAGCAAGTTTAAGATATTTCCCAAGATTCCTATGATGACAACGATTGGCATACAAATGTCGTTTGTTATGTGATTGGCTGCTGTCGCGAATAAGCTTGGTCTTGATGGAATGGCTGCCATTGTAGGTGTCAGGTTGGTGTACGTGGTAGAGTTCACTCCATTAAATATTGTCGAGAGCCCAGTAGTTGTTTGATTAAATAGCGGGGATAGTGTGATTGTCGTGTCTTCGAACGGTGCACCATGGGACGTCCTCAACATCATGGCCCAATCGATGTCAGTATCAGAGTTGGCCATTGTTTCACTCTTTTACAGTGAGAACAGCCAGATCCCCAAATTCTCCCCAGAGATTGTCAAAGCACTTGCTAAATATTGGTTGTTGACTGTGGCCTCTAACTGCGTGGTCAAGTGCCTACTGCACTGTATATATAGCAGGCTGTCTCAGGTGTCATGTGACAATTAGTTGTTGCCATCTGTATAGGGGAAAAAGGAAATGGGATTGTCCCATTTCAAACCAGGAAATTCTGTTCACAGGATGAATTGTGACTCATAGTTTCAATCTGACCAGCAGTCAATATAAGTTTGATTACAAGCTTCCATTTTTGTATTATGCAAACAAACTACTGATGTGTATTTACTGCAATGGGAAAACATTAGTTAAGCAGAATAATGTATTCTTAACATGTTTTAGTATGTAGTAAACACCCTTAATTGGCATACCAGGAAGTCACACTTCCTTATTCTGTTGGCAAAATTAGGGAAAAGAGAATTTTAATTTAAAAAGATCCAGATAAAAAGTATTACTAATTTAAAGAAAAATCATGTTTATCTTCGTTACCAAGGATTGATTTTCTGCCTAGGGTTTGCCATTTCAGTGAAATTTGGAGCTCTAACTAGTGTTATTAAAAAGCACAATGTTTGTCAAAAATGCCTTTGCTTGAGGTTTTGAGTAAACAGGGACTCTATAACTTTTATTGTGGAATGATGACAGTGTCCCATTTAATGGATGGCATGACTGGGATCGCGATACTTGATCAGTTCCCCCACAGTTTATCAGCTGTTGGCACGTGGTTGGGCAGGAAGTTGCATGTCCTTGGCAGCCCTTTCTAAATTGTGATTGCTAGTTCATGTGACTTAATTATCCATTTTACTGGATTCGGTTGTTGTTGATATTGTTGTTGATGCCGTTCCCATTGCTTTTGGGCTTCACTTGGTGAAGAATTGAATCATGGAATTGTTGGCTATTTTACTATTTTATACAAACCAATACAAAGATGAACCTTCTTTTCTGAAGAGTGCTTTTCACTCATCATCTGCCATGTTTTCGAAACAGACAGTAACGAAGAAACAAATTGCTTTTGCTTCTGTAGACATGGTTAAAAATGCCACACCATTATGTAGAGTGTCTAAGAAGCATGTCGGTTTTTGTTGCCATGCATTTGTTCACGGAGATTCGTTGGCTGGAGTTATTGTTACTGATCACTCGTATCCGACAGAAAAGAGCTTTGCCATTTTGTACAAAGTTCTGTCGGAATTCCGGAAGGACGTCTCACGTGATCTGTGGGAGTCAGTTGCTGGCAATTCGGCTTACTTTCCCAAGTTGGAAAGTTACCTTTTGAGGTATCAGGATCCATCTTGTGTTGAAGATGCATTGGAGATGCTGGCAAATTTAGAGGAGAGGGGACTGGCTGAAGTCAACACAGCTACGGCCATTGTTAATATTGGGGATCAAGAAACTGATCAACTACTGTGTAGAGCTGAGCAGATGGCTACTGAGCACTACAATACCTTCAGCAGAGCTGGACATTTCTGTGATGAGACTCACTTGAGTGCAAATGAAAAGTCAGGCTGTAAATGTTGCGCTATTTTGTGACAGTTGAGTATCTAATGATTGCCTGTCCTGAGACTTCTTGGAAATTGTATGGATTTTTATGGAGCTTAAATAAGCTTAATATTGTGTTGCAACAAATTATATTATATAACGCTGGCCTTCAGTATGCATGGGGGTTACATTAGTCGAGGTCGAGCGACTCGAGAAAGGAGCACTTTGTTTTTTGTTTGCAAGCACTGCATTTAAACTTAGGGACACATTTGTACTATTTTTGCGTACTAGTACCTCAGTAAAGTAAAATTGTTCAGTTTTATGAAGGAAGTATACTACCGGATATGGCACTCTTAAATGATGACTTTCCTTTTCAACTAGACCTGAAAGTTTGGCCTTAGATATAATTAAGTCTGGTCTGTTTCCTTTTAGTACTGGTAGTATAATGTTGTATTTCTTCCTCTTTCACACACATCCTGATTTTGTTTTTCTTTGGGGGTGTGTGCGTTGTTGATAACCCAAAAGCTTAAGACAATTGCCGGGGTACGCATCTCATTTTACTGGTTGGGGTGTTTTGTATTTGTTGAAAATAGTTCACGTTTGGTGCCAGAAGTTTTGCAGCCCCCGATTTGTGCTCAGAGGCAAATGTTATCTGCATATATGCAAACTTCAATCACACAGCCAATCATGCTCCAGTTTGGAAGTCACATGACTTAACGAATTTGAGGTCGTCAAAATGTATAGTGTTGCGGACGTCCAGTAAGTGTATCTTGCAACGCTGCCGATTGTAATGCTAACACTACTGAGTGCTGGCAGTTAGCAAATAAGCCTCGAGCTCGGGTCGCCAATGGCAATTTCAAAATGCAAGCTGGCCAAATCGAAACTGTATTATATTTTTTGTAATAAACATTCAAGAAAAAGTAAATCTTGCAATGATACTCAGACTAACAAGTGTTTAGACATGGGGTAACAACATTTACCCTGTAATTTAACAACACATAACTTATTCTTTGCTGATTATTTAAATATTGTCTTTCATTTTGTAATTCTGTTAGCTAGTCTTTCTGTATGGCTTTATTGAGGGTCCCCATGGAAAGCAGTGTGAACTGATGGGGCTACCCTCATTGTAAATATTACATTAATAATAATAATGATAATGATAATGACAAAGGTGCTTCGGGGGGTTGTAAACTGGACGCGCTATTTCTGATTTGAATAAACTGTTATCTACTTATGCTGTATGGGCAATTAATAATTAACAAGTTATAATTGCAACTGGACTGTTAGTGAACTAAGTAATAGTGACAGCGCCTGTAGATCGCCAACGCAAGTATCAAAGTCAGACTATAATTTCCCCTAAATTTGTTTCAAAGTTCGTGTTGACTTCCAAACTATTGGATTACTAACAGTTTTCCGAAATTTATTACCTTTGATTCATAATCGTTCCGTTTATTTGATGATATCAGCGCATTTGCCCTCACGCTTAAATCACAAGTGGAAGTAAACTGATGTAAGTGGGAAATGGTTGGCAAAAATAGGTCAAGATCGGTGAAATACGCGCCATCACTGTATGAGATGGATCGTCTGTGTCCAATGTTGGTTGGTTAGCGAGAGGAATGGAGTAAGTGAAAGAATGAATGTACATTTATGGGGATAAACTGGAGAATTACGCTTAAGATTTTGACAAGGGACATGCATGACCTTTCTTTTGTTGGCGATTTTTATGCCATATCGGAAACGTTACATTTTACTTGAATTTTACTTGGTGACCTGCGATTTTCAGTTTTGACAGGTCCCCAAATGCGACTTGGCGTTAACCTAAGCATCAAGCGCTGAGTTTGATGCGTCTATTTAAATATGGAAACATTGATGCACTTGATAATTTTGACTGTCCTATGTGGGTGTGCTGGTAGAGTAAATCAATCCTTACTGCGCCATTGTTACACCCACGATACCTCCCTTCAAGTTTAGTCCCTGAGTAGTAAAGATTACCAACAGCTAGACCTCTCTGCACGGCTTTGAGGTTATTCTCCACTTACAGTTATGCCATCCCAAGTTTGGTAAATTTCTCTACACTGAATTTTGTCTCCAAGATTTAGCTTAGAAGTAGAAGGAATTAGAATTTCTGTTGATACTCAGGTCCTGCGTCCAGCCTTGCGTGTGGTCCACCCGGCTTGGATTCTTCAGTAAAAGACATTATGCTCACCGATGGACTACGAAGTACTAAGAAAATTTTCCACTTAACACAAAAATAATTCCAAAAATTTTATTTTTTCCCATCTTTATAGTCTGATTAGCTTTTCCAAATGTTGTTTACTGACATCTACACAGTATATACCAAGCTAGTAAAAGATCAACATTTCTTAGTTTTTATTTTTGTAGAAAGCTTTGGCAAAATAAAATTTCTCTTATCTACCATTATTGTGTACTAATTGTATGAAGACTTATCGCACAATTTCTTTCAGTGCAGTCTAACTTTTTCAATAACTTAGTTTCATGAATGATCTTATAGACAAGTCTGTGTGTTTAGCGAATTATCTACAAAACTATTGATTTTTACTAAGTAAAAGTACATTGTTTCTGAACACATAAAACCTGTACAATTTGAGATTTGGCTTCTTACCAATTTACCATTGGGTCACATGTCCGTGTCTTTTTAAATTAGTAAATTTAATGAAACAGAAGGGTACATCATTAGCGAAACAACAGTATCAATGACATGGCTGAATTTCATTTGATATAAATTTTCAAGCTTAAATTTCATAAGTAATATTGCAATTTTCTGAATTAACAGTTTGTTTCCTTGTATGTAACTTGACTTGTTACGAATATCATTAACTACCTTTTTACGATAACCCCTCATTTAAAAATAGATAATTTTAAAACACAACCCCTAACTGCATTTTTGGAACCAGTGCGTAAAGCATAGTATCTGAAAGTTTTATATAAATATTAACAGCTACTTCTCAAATAGGATGTTCTAAAGTTAGTCAAATTTGAAAATGTAAACTTTGATTGTTAGCAACTTGATTTTTTCAGCGTCTTGTCCAACAGATGGTGGTGATGTCAGTGTTGTTATCATGAACACAGCACCTGTGTTTGCCAGAGGCTTTGTTTCTGTGTCATTCGACACTACCAAGCTAAAAAACTTTAGGTGCGTCACCTTGGACTCAATTGTAAGAATTAAAACTAAGGAAATGTTAGGTAACTTTGTAGCGCCCTCAGGATAGCACAAATGTCATCACCACGACGCCAGGAATTTCTGGTGCAGACACCATTGCACATTCATTTCAATACTGTTTCAGTCTAAAACACATCTTACCGGTATTTTGATACACAGATGAAATGAACAAAATACTGGGTTAACATACAGACTCATGTTCATTTTCCTCTTTTTGTATTTTTTAGAACCTTGCCAGTTTCCTCAAAATTAGACAATCAAACATGAGGATGATGACGTCATACTGTTTGAATTTTTTAAAAGTTACCAGTTTCCTCAAAATTAGCCAATCAAAAGTGAGCCTGTCATACATACGTAATATTTGCAACGAGCTAATGAAAGCATTTGACATAAATTTTGTTTCAGTAGCCAGTCAGATGAGTCGGCAAGTTTAGTTGTGTCGTCTTATTATAATGTTGTCCTTGCCACAAACCTTAGTAAGTTCAAATTTCAGCATTTACCAAATGTCGTGATTGGTATACAGCGCAACACTAATCTAGACAGGCATAGCTAGGCTGGTGCACATCAACCTGTCCCCAAACAGCTTAAGAATGGAAGATTTGACTGCTTTTCATAAATCATGGCATAGCAAAGCCAATTAATTTAAATGAATAATTGAGGAAGCAAATGTACATAAAGAGTGCTTTCAGTAATGAGATTGAATTGGTGTGAAATTAGAACTTTGCGCGGCCTGCGTGGCTTAGTACGAATGAACTCGCGCTTCTGGCTTGGGATACTGACAGAAATAGAAAGGAGTGATACCCGGCCTTGAAATAAACTTTACCCAATGCATAATACACTTTTCATTGAGCTGTAGAAGATAAATTAAATAAGCACATGCAGCGACGTGGTTAGAGAAGTTGTCTATTATATGAAGAGGCCTTTACCTGGACTAGGCGAATCCTTTATCCTGGCCTAAAACTGTTTCTACCACATACATAAAGTGTTCAAAAAGCTCATACCATGTAATTTTGCTGTTCCCTTATATTATAAAGCATTCTCAGTTCCGTGTTTTATTTATGTGGAATCTGAAAAAAGAAAAAATGTGAAATTTTTGTGTGACATTACCAGGGCTCGGTTTCTCAAAAAGTTTGAGTTTTGTCTGACTTTCGGCTGAAAATCAATTTATGGCTTGCCTGTTTTATGAAAGTCATGCTAAAACTGAAACTCAAGAAAATCTGTCTACGTCTCCAAGCCAAAAAAATGAAATCCATAGTTTGCTGAACTAGACAGAACACAAAATCTTTCGAGAAACCCAAAAGACAGAAAAATCAACTTTTAGCTATTTGTAATCAGATTTCTGCCTTTTGGTTGAAGTCAAAAGACAAAAGCCAATAGTCTCTTTGAGAAACTGGTGCCAGTAAACCTTGTTTAACAGTGTGATGCAGTGGCATACAATAAATTGCTAAATGAGTCAGATTCTTAGCAGGGTAAATATGAAATTTATGAGGACAGCGTCGTACAATAGTCGACGATCTTCAATATGACGGACAAGTAGAATTACATATTTTAATGTGTTAAGATGCTGTAATAGCGCTCTCACTACTACAAACACATTGGTTTGTTGCGTTTTATAGTCAAAACAAAACAAACTTTGACAGGGAGGTGTGCACTTTTCTAGATTAACTAGATAATTTTTTATTTCATCTTAATAATTATACAAGAAGTAATACTTTTCTCGATCGGTTAAGTTGGTGTTTTTATGTTTTCAGTGTTTTTTAGTACCGTTCTCTTCTGTGTTGGTGCCTATGTTTGGTTTAAAGAGGTATTTGCACGCGCCTAACTATGCTAATGTATAGCAGAAACCAAAGGACAATGCTATTTGAACATCATCTACCTAAACAAAGTGCAGTTGTATTTATTGACAACTTGTAAATGTGAAGGAAAAAATTCTGCAAATAGGTGACCTTTGTATTAATGACGTACTTTGGTGACTCACATAACCCGCATCATTCAGTGTTATTCACCAGCACCACATCACGATACTTACTGTACGCAGTTGAGTGATTCACGGCATATCATTTTGGACAGACTCTCGCTCTTAACAAAATTTGTCAATTTTCAACCTTCTGCACATTCACATCATCGCTATATGTTGTGTTTCTAATTAATTTGACCAAGCAATCACAGTGATAAAGAATTAGTGTGCAAGTTCCACTTTAACACCTGCCCTGCATGGTTTATTACCCACCCCCAGTTTATATGATGAAAACTTGTTTAAAAGTGTTTTTGTCTTTGTGAATGCTTCTAACCTGAGATTTTAGCTCCCAGAAAATGTTAAAATTGTTTACCCTTGATGAACATTAAGTTTCATCATATTCGTGCCATATTCAGGTGGAAAAATACCCACACTTTGATGGTTCTTTTGGCTCATGTACAGTCTTATTCTACTTGTACTTAAAAATGGTGATAGCATTTGTGTGAGCGACTCTACCATTACGTTATCTTAATACCAACACTTGACTTCTAACGGTACACCTGACTTCCCTTTAGTAGAAACCATAAATACATGCAGGAATGCACATTTCCATGCTTGCCACTGCCTGAATTTTGAGTTCTCTCAAGTTTGGAAGTTAACCTGCCTTCAGTAGCAACGCGTTGATTTCAAGTTTTTTCAGGTTTCAAAGTTTGTGAAACACTTCACAAACTACATGTAGTTGTTTCTGTTTCTGTGTGGTATGCTTGCCACAAAGAAAGAGTGAACTTGACCTGTGCATCAGAGGAGATGCATTATTTTGTCATTTTGGTCTGACACAGTCAGTTTGTCTTTCTGCCATTGTTAAGACACTGGCACTACATAAACTTCAGTGCAAACCAGTGTAGTCAAAATTTATCCTCAAATAACCCTGTTTCAGCACGATGCGGAAGTAAGCAAATATTTAGTAGAAAAGTTGTACTTTTCTAGCTTCTAACGGTACACCTGACTTCCCTTTAGTAGAAACCATAAATACATGCAGGAATGCACTTTGTGACATATTCCTGTTTTAGTGATATGTTGTGGTTGACATGACTCATGCATTATATGTTGTTAAGTGTTGTAAAAAAGGAAAGAGTAGCTTTGACACCAATACAAGTTACCATGGACAAGTTAGATTTTGAAGGAAACCAAACGCGATCGCAATAAAACATTGAGATTTTGACAAAAACTGAACATACCAGTCAACAGTGTTTTACACATTTAACTTTTCTAGACTGAATTAGACAAACAGTTGAAGCTGCACAATGAGAAAATGGAAGAATCGCGTGTCGAGCTCAAGTCAAAGCTTGATCAGCTTGGTCAAGACTTGGATGCCAAGTGGACTGAGACGCTGAGACGGGAGTGTGAGAAGCTACGACGTGATGTGACGGCTCAGAAGGATGAGGACCGCAGGGCAGCAATGGAGCAGCTGACGAGACTGAAAGAGGATGAATTGACTTCAGTGAGGGATGGATGGAAGATTAAGGAGGCCGAGCTGATGAAGCAGGTGGGTGGGGCTATTAACAGACTGGCACTAATTTTGACTGTGAAGGGACAGTGGCAAATGGAGGCGGAACCGATGTGGTTAGTGGGTTAAACTGGTAGTAATAAATGATGTTAGAAAGGGAGAATTGGAAACCTAGGGAGCTTGATCTGATGCAGTAGGTAGGCGGAGCTAAAGGAAGGCTAGTAAAAACTGATGGTACTGAAGGATAGCAGCTAGAGGTGTGTGGAGGTAGAGCTCATGCAGCAGGTGGGTGGAGCTAATTGGAGACAAGTAGAAGGGTGGGGCTAAAGGAAGGCTAGTAAAAACTGATGGTACTGAAGGATAGCAGCTAGAGGTGTGTGGAGGTAGAGCTCATGCAGCAGGTAGGCGGAGCTAATTGGAGACAAGTAGTAAGGTGGGGCTAAAGGAAGGCTAGAAATGAAAACTGATGGTACTGAAGGATTGCAACTGGAGGATTGAGGATATAGAGCTGATGTAGGAGGTGGGTGGGGATAATAAAAGACCAAGTAGAAAGGTGGGGCTAAAGGAAGGCTAGTAATAAAAACTGATAATACTGAAGGATGGTGGGTGGAGGAGTGGGGATGAAATTTTCCATCCGGTTGTGATATGGCCATGAATGTTCAAATTCCAAGTGGAAAGCAGCTAGTTGTGATTCTGAAACGATGCTTGCCAGACCTTCCCCTAAATCTTTTGTCAGATTAGTGGTAGTTTCCTGTAAAGTTCATGGTATTCTCATTCCTGATGTTGTAGATATCTGCTCTGAAGAACATGATGAACAGTCAGAACTCAAAGGCATCTGAAGATTTGGATCACCTGCGTCGTGAGCTTGAAGCAGAGAACAAACGTCTACTAGAAAAGATGCTAGAATCGGCAGATGAGTATGCGGAGAAAATTGCATCGATGGAGAGGAGTCAAGCAGAGAAACTATCTAAACTGGAGGAAGTGAAGGATAAGGAAAAGATGGTAAGGCAAAGCTGTTGATAACTTGGACATTATTTTCTAAGTAAATCGCTTTCAAATTACCATACATTCTATATAAAGTGGCTATAAATTTGCCTTCCATTACAAAAATACTTTTATTTAAACCACGTATCACTAAGCTCATTATTGTTAGAGATCAGGCTCAGAAAGTTGACTTGTCATGGCGTGTTATTTTATGTGCCAAACAAGGTCTAAGAAAATCAGGAACTGTTTAATGCAAACCCAGAAATCTCTTTGCACCTGAGTACAGAACAAGACAATTAGTTGAGATGAATTTTGTTGCAGTGAGTGGTTTAAAGTTTTGTTCCTGAACGGAATGCAGGTTGAAGGCCACTTTTATCATGTCAATTGATCTTAGTTTGTAGCATAGCTGGTGAAGTCATCTGCTCATACTGTTTTGTTGTTATTCCACAAATGCAGGAGAGTGAACAGACCCTGCGGCAGCGACATCTAGAGGACATGCAAGCGCAAATGACAGCACACCGACTGACAGTGGACAGTATACGAGAACAGGCTGAGATGGTGAAGGAGAAAGAAGTTACGAGCTTGGAAAAGAAACACATGGAAGTAATAGGTTAGTACAACGAGAATGTTGTTTGAGTAGACTGTGGTAGGTTAGTTTTATTTAAGATGCTGTGAATCCTAAAGTAGAAGGCTTATTGTTAAGGATTCTTGGGCATCTATTTACATACACAGACCAAAATAGGAAAGCTATTATATTAAATTTTGACATGATATCGTACTTAAAGTTTGGTTTGTAGAGACCTTCAGTGTATTGGCCCTACATGAAAATGTATGTTCATTCAATGAATTAAAGTGTTTCGATAATGTGTATTTCCAGAGAAGCTGAAATTGGACCTATCAAGCCAACATGAACAGGAGTTAGACCAACACAAGAGGGCGCACACCACACAAATGGCTGCAGCTAGGATGGAGCTGGATCGGGCTATGGAGATCAGTAGACACAAGGTGGGGCTCTTTCACATAAAGAGTGTCTTCAACTCTACACTGTGTGGTTTCATCTTTGAGATTGGTTTTAAAGTTCACGAGGAAGAAAAGATGGCCAAACTTTATAGAGAACTTGACTCCTCAATTCACGAACTGCGAGTTTGCCTCACAAATTATCAATTTACAAGTCCGACCTCAAGCTAAGTTTGTTGGACAAAGTGATTAATCAACAAAAATTTTCTGCCAGTATCAAACATGGACGTATTTGAATTTTGAGTGTTCTAAATACTGGAATCACTATTATTATTAGTGTTTTTATCTGATCAGTGACATTTCCTAAATCTTTGAACAGGTAAGTGGGCATTGGCAGATTTCTAATGACTTTATTCTTTGGCATTTTAGCAGACTAGTGGTGAATACTGCTAATGTTAATTCTTATGAAGTCATCTCCCAGGATCAATAGATGTGCCAATTGGCTGCACCATTTGCATTTGATTTTAATTAGTAAACACTGCTGTAGTCATTACAGCTAATTGGGGTTGGTGTACTGATTGAATGTAGGAGAAAGATCACGAGATGAAGATTAGTGAAATGAAAGAAGAGATAGGACGACGCGAACGTCACATCAGCAACCTGGATGAAGAGGTGAAGAAAAAGGAGAAAGAACTGGAGGCAACTGCCAAGGAGGTGATGGAGAAGGGAAGGGAGATACTGAAGGTGCGGAGTGAGGCAACGCAGGCGTTGAGGTGAGTAGGGGGTGAGGAATTATGGGATATGAAGATTGGAGTGAGGGAGAAATGATGTGTTGGCCAGTGTTATGTTTGTTGTTTGTTATTTGTTATGGCTGGACTGAAGATTAGTCTGAACCTCGAATGTGTTAAAATTGCTCACACAAAATCCCTTCACTTTTCATATGTCTGCATTGTGTTTATAGTTGCTGTGCACCTGCCATCTGTCAAATTCTTCTATGTACTATACCACTAGACTCAAGTTGTTTCTTACTCATGTTCCTAGTCATGTCTGACTGTCAGTCAGTGCTTGAACCTTTGCTTAATAAGTTGAGTTGCATGGGTGGAAAGCAACAGATAGATGTTGACTAGTTCTGTGAAGACATTAGATCTTATAACAAGTTGGCGCAGAGAAACTTAGTAATTGATAGCCTACCGTGACAAGATTTGATAAATTTCTCCATAAATTCAGTGAGTTGTGACCTACTCTTATAGCCTGTTTATCTACGTTTGGAATTAACCTGTTGATACATTACTGCCCTCTGGTGATCATTACAGAAAGCAAGAGGAACAGCTGGCTCACCAACATAGGGCCGAGGTGGATCACTTGAACCACGACCATCTGTCAGAGACACAGCAGATGTTGGAAGAGTTTAACAGGGCACAGGAACTGCTCAAGGACAAGATATCTGCACTTCAGTTCATGTAGGTCAACTATAGCTTAGAAAAACAGCCCCAAAAAGTGTCTGTGCTGAATTTGTTCAGGAAAGCTCTACAAGTCCTGTTATCAATATATCGGAGGGCACTGTTCAGTTGTGATGTGAGCAATCCTGTTTAATTGGTGAAAAAGCTGCTTAATTTGTGGACAGTCTGAATTAGTTGACACACGTGGATTTGGGGATTGATGTTTAATGATGACGTGTTTGGCACTATTATGACATGATTTTGACCCGTACATTGGAATAGACTTGTGCAGTCACATTGTCAAAAGTTTTGCAGGTTTTAGATATAGTTTTCATTCAGGTACCCATGCGGGCAATTGTTTACACTTGCAACTATTCATTGGCAGGCTACATTATTTTCTATTGCAACAGCATTTTCATTTAAAAATTGAAAAAAGGTTTCTCAGAATGCAAATAAAATATTTTGAATTGCACACATATTTTGCAGGCCGACAAGCAGAGAGAAACAATGTTTTAGTTATGCCTGATATATACTGTAATTGTCTTGGTTACGATGCTAAATTTTCGCTTTTAAATGCCCACGATCGGTTTACCGCCCAGTCTCAATTTATACATAGATACTCCCTTGAAAGGTTCTGTGTGTTTGTGAACGCCCGTCTCGTGTGAACCCAAATTGTTCAAAACATGCTTACCATAGAGAAATGAACGTCTACAGTTTCGGGTGCACTTTGCACTATAGTACAAGCCAAAAGTAGTTGGACAAAATGACCCAAAATCCCGTTATGGCGGTGGGGCAGAAGCCAAATTCATTGTCTAAGTAGTCTTCTCTCTCGTGACGAAGAGTGAAGGGGAATTAACTGGAAAGTTAGTAAAGTGGCCAAGCCATTCTTTAACTAAAATTTCCAACCTCGTTATTATCGCTACTTTTTAGTGTTAACAGAATTTGCTGTCATGGCTGGAAAATTGTATTTTGTCCGATTATTTGATGTTGTACTGTATATAATAAGTGACTTGCATGAGTATGATGCATTTACAGGAATTAAGTTTATGTGTAAACTCCCACCCTGACTTTGCAAAACACCCATGCTAAGCTTACTGTCAACACCCTGGGCATAAACCCATACGAGTGTGGTATTAAACATTTTCTTCAAAATGTGGCATATGCATTATTTCCTTCAGGTTGGAAGAGGCTGAGGACAGGTACCGCAACCGTGAGTCGCGTCCTGAGGACATAGAGAGGATAGCTGAGCTACAGCAGGCAGTGGAGGAGAGGGCAATGGAAATGAAGAAATTACTGGTAGGTACTGTGATATTGGCCGAGTGATGTTTACTGTTCTACGAGTTAGAACGTGAAAATTGTGTGAACCATTTGCTGACTCTACTGCGGTTATGACCTCTACTTTATGTCCTATGATCCTTATGAAGAGTTTTGGTTGTGACCATGATTAATCACAGGTTAACAGGTTTTTTTACTGGCATTTTGTTATGATTTGATTACGTGCTTCTTCATTGTTGATGGTCAATGTTTAAAGTAGTGTTGTGCAAATAAGTTCATTTTGTAAAATTGTGCATTAATTTGAAGCAATTGGTCTGTGAGTTTGTAGGGTATTCTGTTTGAGTTTATTGATGTTCTGCATTAAAGAGAAATTCAAGATAGTTGAGAAATAACGATAAATTGATTTAGGGAATAGAGTAGTTACCTGTCAACGACCTGTTTGTATTTGTGAAACTTGCTTACGAGCCCATCCTGGACCCTCTGTCAGGGTACTGGCGGTAATTTTCGTGTCGCGTGGTCGCCAAGTCGGATGACAACAAGAAAAGCGGGGTGATATACATGATTGAATGTCCAGATTGTCCTACCAAATATTTTGGTTAGACTGCTTGGAATGTAGGCACCAGACTAAAAAAATAATGATAATAATAATAATAAACTTTATTTAAAGAGGATAAAAATACAATAAATTTAAAACATGCTTTATCCAAAGGCTAATATCCAGCATGGTCCTCTGCAGCAAGAAATTAAATTAATTAAATTAAGTTAGATAAACAGATTAAATTAAGATACAATAAGATACATTAAGATACATTAAATAAAATAGCATTTACAAATTGGATTAACAAATTAAATTAAAGATAAATAAATAGATTAAATAAAAATTTTTGGTAAATATATTGGAAAGACAAAAAGGAGGGACATTTATGATGACCACAAGTAACTGATGAGGTGGTGTCTGAAATTATCATAACAGTCAGCATCCTTAAGACTATTAGGCAAATTGTTCCACTGTTGGATGGTCTGAATAAAGAAGGAATTAGAATAAAACGGTGTTCTGTGTCTGGGCAAAACCAAATTGTTTGAGGCAGAAAATCTTGTCCTGATCTGGTACGAGATTACGAGATAGATAAGTCGGTACATTACCGTGAAAGCACCTATGCATCATACACAGACGCCTGTATATAAAATATTTGTCAATAGAGAGCCACCCCAGTCTATTAAACATATGAGTTGGCGGAGTGTCAAAAGGCACACCTAGAACAAGTCTGGCCACCTGCTTCTGAGCCTTCAATAAAGAGGAAACTAATTTTGCATTGCATCCTGACCACACTGTACTACAATAAACAAACAGAGGGAATACACAAGTGCTAAAATATTGCAGACGCCCTTCTGTGGGAAGAAATGGTGATACACGCCGGAGAAGACCAAGTCGCTGCCTAATTTTGGACACAGTCCCATTTATATGGCTAGACCAGCTGATGGTCTTGTCTACAGTAACACCTAATAACTTTTCACTGTCAACATATTTGAGGCGTACATTGGAAATAGCAAGGTTAAGCTCAAGATTACTTCTACTATGCCGTTGCTTTGAGGCACTACTCATACATTTTGTTTTTTCAGCATTAATTACCATTTTATTATCAGTACACCTGGTAGCAACCTTATCCAGATCAGACTGGAGTCTGTCCTTTACAGCGATCAGCGAGTTTGCCATAACAGACAAAGTAGTATCATCTACATACATGTCAACCGATCATTTATAAAAAGTAAAAACAGCAGAGGTCCCAGAATGGATCCCTGGGGAACACCGTGTGTGATACCTCGGGACACAGACAGATGTCCACCAAGGGATACAACCTGGCACCTCTCTGAGAGATATGATTTAAACCAGTCTAGGGAGACCTTGCCCACCTTGTAAATTAACAATTTGCTTAGAAGTATATTGTGATCAACGAGATCAAAAGCTTTTTTAAAATCCAAAAATACTGCACCTACTTTGTGACCACTATCTACACCCTGAGCCCAGCAATATTAACAATATTAATGAGGGAAAAAATTGAACAGAAAAGACAGATTTTGAATTACCACCTATGAACCAGCGCCTCCTCACAAGTAATAGCCTCCAGTATTGTTGGATAACCACCATGGACCACCCACTGGTGACCATGTGACACGAAGGTTTCCGCCAGTACCCCGACAAAAAGCCCAGGACAGGCTCGATAGCTGGGTCCGCAAACACAAACAAGTCACTGGTAGGTAACTACTCTGTCCCCTATACTATGTTACAGCGCCAAGTATAAACTTTCATTCTGTCAATAAGTCGATGGTTGTCATGCTTTTGTTGTGGTATAGTATAATGCTATTGTTGTTACAGGATGATAAGAAGTTCTACCAAATGGAGCTGGTCAACCGAGAGACAAACTTTAACAAAGTGTTCACAGGGGACCCTAAAGTGGGAGTTCTTAATCCTTTAATGAAGGTGAGCTGACCTGTCACAACCATGTATTGATATACCGTCTTTAGTTTGTTGAATAATGATGTCAAAATGTTCATGGATGGAAACAGTTAACGGTTATCAGGGTCCAGTTATTCAGTATAAACAAGGTGCCAGTTGTACTTTGCAATTTTTTCAAATTTTACTGTTTGAAGCAACGATTCATGGCAAAGTGTAGTTTCATAGTATTAAGTGTTATATTAACTCTTGATATTAGTATTACATCATGTTTGTGCGGAATTAACATATTTCTGTCCCGTATACTGTATTCGCCGTAATAACCGCCCATGCCCCTATAAGCACTCTCCATGCGTTTTCAGACTTTGCTAAAATAAGCGCCCAGTCCATGAACGTGTACATGTGAAAAATGCCTTACCTACAGTCCTAAAATTCTACAGTAACGTCTTCAATTTATCAATAATATCCGACAGTACTGAAAAAAATCCTTGTGCGCAGAATTTGTAGACCACGAGCCTCGTCGCTATGTCGGTATTTAGCCGTGACTATACACTTCAAACTTCCGTCATGCCTCAAAACGAACACAAAAGTTCTGCTGATATTGTGAGGACCAATGGTCTGGCCTTTCAGAACAGAAGTAGTGTACTTGTCTACGGGATTGCTTTGTAGATATTTCCCGCTTTCAACAGGAATCCAAATTTCTTTGTTGGCCTACACGTGAAAACCGTGAATCGAAGACTAATAAAAAGCTTGGCCAGTGTTAAAAGCACGTGGCCAGGAAGCGCGCACTATATAGAATACATGAACCTATCATCAAAGGCATTAGTCGGAAACTATCCATTCATGAAACGGGTAGAATAGCATCGGCAAGAAATGAATATTGGCACTAATTTCTGACAGTTGCTCATACTATAAAAAAATGTTTGCGTTATTTTTAAGACGAATTGTTTGATTAACCATAATTGACCTATCGCCAGGATTATGAAGGATGGCTTAATTGACCAATGAGAACAAAGCATTCTTGGCACACCTTCGTCTACGTTTTCAAGACGCCATTTTACCCGACAAACCACACATAGTCGAGTAAAACTTACTTTAGTCTATAGCTCAAGAGATTGTCCGCTAAGAATGGGGGAACGGTGTTGATATGGCGTGTGTAGCACCGACAGCCGTTATGCTGCTCCAGAATAATATCCCGTCATTTCTTGGCATGTTCTAAGCCGAAAAATGATGTTGAAAAGCGTAAACTATGGATCAAACTGTACGGCCAGACGAGCAGCTGAACTTACCGATGTTGCTTGATAACTCAAAGGCTATAATAAACATATATATTAGTTCCTAGATACGCACTTTTCAGCGTGGTGGCTACGGTGCAGGGCTATCTCAGATTTTGACTCCCCAGTTGGCTACGTCTGGCCGCCTTTGTCTCGGCACCTGCTGGATCTCAGCACTCCAGCGACAGTCCCTGGAAATTGTTGTTTTTAAGGACATTTTTATTATATGTTTTTTATTTATTTCAACCTAATGGACATTATTTTGATTCGTATCAGAGGTACATTTTTGTTATTCATAAACCGTAAGCTGGCGTTCAGCTGAACTTCTCTCCCGGTCAAAATTCAGAGATTCAATCGGCACAGGGAAGGACACTGGATTACTGCCGGAACTCAAAGCCTTGGTCGAGCTGTNTTTTTTTTTTGTCCACCGATAGATTTTCTGAACAGAAGGTCCAACGGTCTACATCCCTGGCCCCTGCAACTTTCGGGCCGCCTGTGCACATACAATCGCACTTTGCCCAATTCCACGAGGCAACATATGTTGGGCCCCCCTGAGGTATCCTAGATCCGCCACTGACTGAATTCCAGACATTAATTTTACTTAGACACAGCCCTAGACCTAGGCTACCGGAGCTAATTGTTTGCCCAGGACGAGATGAGTGTGTACCTGAGCTATGAACCTGAATTTTTTTTATCAAAATATTTCGTGACAAGATTAGAAAAGCTATTGAGTTGATCTAGTCAGAGACTATAGTGCATGTGTTGTCTGTAATCTATGACCTACTTTACTCCAGGAGTCCCACCAATTGTGACCTACTTTTCATTCGGCGAAATTTAGCAGACGACAGAATAAAAATATCGGTGAATCTTCACTGATTTTATTCGAAAGATCGTGAAATCTATGGAATCGTACAGATAATTCGACTTTAAGGTACATACCCAGCCTTACATGAACATATCGTATCAGTGGCCTTGTCATTTGTCAGGTGAAGGTGGCCCCGACGCCGGGGTTCTTCCGATTTTCTCTGGCTCCCCGAGCACTTATTTTTTCATCGTCACCTTTACAAATTCCCATATCATGAACGTACGATTCACTGTTGAAAAGCATCGCCTCTTGTTTCTGTCGATGCGTTTTCAAATAGTGCAAAAACACTCATCGATTTCACCAGGAACGTCGTTTAGCGACAGTGTATTTGCCTCTGACATCTCGTTCGGATGTCGGGTATCACGTGACTTTTCGCTTAGAGGCGAACCTTGCGATAGATCAATTGGTGTTTTTAAGCCAAATATCCGATAAAATGACCACTGACAGTGAATGCTTACACACCCTTACACCGAAAAATAAGTGTCAGATAGTCACGTACGCATCCAGCCACACGGCGACTAATATGGCCTTACCGAGACAAATGTTGAACGTTTTTAGCACATGAGACCGGCAAGTGCTGAATGAAACACGCACTGGTTTAGACCTACTGCTTGTGCAATTTCTTTAGACACAATGCACATCTAGCTTGTTAGATTTTGTGGCTCTGGCCGAAAGACAGTCTCTGGTCTGGCAAATGAACTCTGGTGACACGCACGCGCTCGCTTACTCACAAACACAGGCAACTTTAAAGCAAACGTCACGTGACAACAACATGTGTGTTTGTCCAGACATTTTTCTCATGTTGCCGATCATACACGTAGATGGCACGATGTAGCACAGATTTGTTCTTAAACCTGCCGTGATCCCGACTCCACGGGAACTTAAAAATCTTAGGGACGTTACTTCGAAAACTTAAGGAGGATATCAGGGTAATTTGCTTGAGTCAAAACTGTGCTATTCAAGCATTGAAGTTGCCATATTGACGATTGCGAGGCAGGCAGTCGGCGAGTTTTCGCCCTGGGATTTCAGCACAATTTTCTGTAAAACGATCGTAATTTAGCAGCAAAGTTTGATAGCAATGCACCACGGTTTTGTAGAAAGTCTTTCATAGATTACAGATACATCACAGAGCGTAAATATGATGAATCTTAGCTTCCGATTTCACCCGTTTCGCAGACTGGGTTTCAACGGCCTTGGGTTATAATAAGCGCCCCCTTCTAAAACGAACTTTTCTAAGCGCCGTGGGCGGTTATTACGGTGAATACGGTACCAGAGACAGTATAACAAACCAACTTTCTTGATTCTGATAATGATGCCTTGGTTAACTTAAGTCAAACCAAGACAGCCTGCTGACTCAACCCTGTGTCATCTTTGCATTAAGTATCCTTTGCTTTTTCAATGAATTAGAATTATTGCCTTTTGTTTTTACAGAAGAAAAAAGGTGAACGCGGACAAGTTGAGCGCTATGTGAGTGCCCCGTCACTCAATCAGATGGGAACACACGCATCTCGACTGCAACCACTTCCCAATTCTCCCAACCATGATGAAAAACTCAATCCTCACAAGGCGCTTCCGCCCCCTTTTGGTGTCAAGAAATTCCTAAGCTAGTGCTGTGGTGTGCTGTTAGGTTTTGTGCGCAATCTTCCGTTTCTTTTATGAATGTGTCGATTATATGTGATATTTTTACATTCCAATTTTTTAAAATGTGTATGCTTACGCATGGAATGCTCAAATGGGACGTCTTTAGTAAAGCTAACATTGACTGTCCTATGGGTTACTGACAGTGTAGGGTGGTTTTAATTCATCTACGTAATTGGAAGCATGTTTTCCATTGAATGTAGCAAGCATTCCTAAATTGTAGCCTGTGTTTTCAAGGTCAAACAAAATGTTTGAGAAAGAAGATATTCAGCAGCTGTTATGAAGAAATCATTTTTGTATTTGTTGAGATTGAGTGAGCATGTGTTATGTAATAATAAAACGTGTATTCACTGAAAATTTATTTTATTTTAAACTAGTTTCATTTTGAAATGTTTGAATTTTGCTACTTGCAGTTGCTTTAAAGATGTATTTGAATGCTCCTAACTATGCTAATGTATAGCAGGAACTAAATGACAATGCTATTTGAACATCATCTACGCTAAACAAAGTGCAGTCGTATTCATTAACAACTTGTAGATGTGAAAATCAAAAATTCTGAAAATAGGTGACCTTTGCACTAATGACGTTCCTTGGGGCTCGCATAACCTGCATTATGCAGTGTTATTCCTCAACACCATGTCACAATACTTACTGGAGACGGTCATTTAGTGATTCACAGTGGATTATTTCGACAAAAACTTCTTCTTAACAACATGTCAATTTTCAACCCGATTCATTTTCACATCGTCAGTGTATGTTGCGTTTCTAATTTGACCACACAATCACAGAGATAAGGAATTAGTGTGCAAGTTCCAAATTTAAATTGTGAATTTGGCTCAATTTACTTTTCATTTATTTGTGAGCAAGAAAATTACTGGGACTTGTGTATGAAATCACCACCAGTGTGGAAAATAAAAACATGTACTACAAGAATTGATCCATTTCATGGAGAAAAGCATAGGCATTATCTTTGCCTGGTTGGACATTGGAAGTACCAAATTTAGGCCAAACTGAGCCTACTAAGTTTTTACAAGTAGTCCCATAGTCCTGAGTCTGTAAATGCTTTAGTTTACAAACAGGTACTGTGTGTACACTGTAGATGAGAGAAGAAATTGAGTCATTGAACAACTTTGATGGTCTACTGGTTAAAAATTAAAACAACATGATTAAGTTAAAACTCCTGTATATTATTTGTACAATAAAACTACACGATTGTATTCTACGTCACTGACATTCATTCGAGACACAGTTCAGTCTTCCTACCTTCCATATTACACCCTTAAACAGTAAAACTCATTTTCTTAAATAAAAAACAACTTCGTAATGTAAAATAATTGCGAAATCATAATAATAAATATTGGTTAGATTTAATGCCAAATTTAATCAAAGTAAAATTATTGTGAAATTGTAATGAACTACTGGTACAGTTTAAAACCGAAATCAAATCGACAAAGAACAGAAGGGGGAAAACGAAATAAACTGCACAGGTAGTGTACACGACGTCTAAGGTGCAACTAAGAGCAGGTGAAAATAGATTAAGTTATGAGCTCTCAAAGATACAATGAAACCAATAAATAGACCAGGATTGGGCCAAAAAAGCATAATTGATTCTGGTATGTTTTTTTGTAAACACGGTGGTTTGTTATTATTTCTTCAAAAAAGAAAATCCACCTGAGATTATCAAAAATTTTCTATCATCACTTAGCAAATCCTGGCATTTCAAACCTTTCTTACATGCCTTAGTGCAGCTTTTCAAACACAAATAGCTGACCTAGCCTGAAATTGATACTGGAGGACACTTTTCTTAAGTCGGTGTGCACAGGAATAAACCATAACCAACTGCTTTTTTGGCCTGAACATAAATATTAAAAAGACCACGACAAACTTAAGGAAATGCCAACATTTGCTAACTTCACTTAAATAACCAAATCATGGCCTCCACATATCAAATCATGGCCCACATCACACAAAGCAGCGACAGTTCAAGCTATAATGCCCACAGCTGTGGATTGATCTGACCAAGAAACGGTCATGGATGAATAAAAATGCTTTATACAAGACCAGTGAGTGAAAATTAACAGTCAGCACAAATCGAGGCATGCGTCATAAACTAGACAAGACAAACACACACATACAAACACAAACATAGCCTGAATAAAAAAACAACATCTAAAATCATATACACCTTGGAAGACTGTTGTAAGATGGTTAAATATAAGCAAACTTAATAGATGTAGAAAATTCCTGCCTGGGTTCTTTTGTAAGAATTTAACGGTAATAGCATGATTTAGTCAACAAAATCAAATCAAAATACAAACTTATGGGCTTATCGTCACATTTGTCTCGCAATAATCACACTTCACCATTCACTATGGTTAGCTTCACACATATATTATTGCACAC
The DNA here is from genome assembly GCA_002633005.1 of Phoronis australis. Classification (NCBI taxonomy): domain Eukaryota; kingdom Metazoa; phylum Phoronida; family Phoronidae; genus Phoronis; species Phoronis australis. The sequence goes on along the minus strand of NMRA01000434.1, from coordinate 309,702 downwards.
CCTGACATTGTAGAGGTATTCATAGCATGCGGCTAACAACTTCCGACATACCCCTAGGAAATCAAAAGAGAAATCCTGGGAAAGCACTGTCCCTCAATACAGCCACGCTTGAAAGACTCCCGGTGCATTCAGATGCTGACATGGCCTGGTCTCAAATCCTATCTCTAAACTCTTCCACATTTAAATGAACCTGTTTTACTTCAGTACAGACTTAGAATAAATGTATTTGATTTGTGTTTGAGTACTTTTACAGGTAATGCAGAATAAGTGTCTCATTCAAGTTTACACTTTATGACCCATAACTTCAAACCAGCTATAACCCTACCTTGCATCACACAAAAAACAATAGTAACTAACCACAAGTTGGCTTGGCCCCAGCTGAGACCAATTTTATAGCGTTGAGCTGTCAAAATCAAAATTTATTTTTTTCCACAGAACACACATTTATTGCCACTTTTAAGTTACAAGTTTGAGCCTAAACTCGAAATCTGAAGTTCATGTTTGTATCTGGAATTTGGGGGGTCATTAAGTAGAAACTTGGCCAAGACAGTCCTCAGAGTAAACCATAATGTACCCAAGCACAAAATAAAGAATGCTAATCTTGAGTTGGTTCTAAAGTAGAGCATAGAATACAAATTAAAATGAACAGATACACTGTGAATTGAATGAACAACTTAAACAAAAACAAGACTGGTATTTGTTAATCTTAAGATGAGAAGAGATCCCAGGTCACATCAGTGGTGATGTGTTAGAACTTGAGTCCTGTACGGAAGGCATATCGTCCTTTACAGTCACCGGCCCATGACTTGGACTTTGTTCGGAAGTGCTTGAGATCATCAGAGTGCTCTTTGTGAAGCATAGGTGTATAGGTTTGAGGCTCACACAGCCCCTGTAATAGAACGTGTCACGTGTTGGTGATATCGGACTACAGAGGGCATTAGTCATCAACCTCCATCACATAACTAACACGAACACGAATTAGAACTAACACATACTTATAAAGCTATATAAAGTTCTGTCACAAACCATATATGTAAGTTCACACATGAACATTAAGTGACGAGTGACTTTCGAAACCTAAAAGCAATCACACAACCATATCATTTACACCGGGAAAACACATTAGGTCATAAAAGCCAGATTGGTTGTTTTTTTTTTTGGAAATCAAGTTCGTGGCGCGGTAAGAAAATCCACCAGAGACGGGCATTTCTACTTGCTTAGCAACTTTGCTTACCCACCTTTATGCAGATTTTCAGAAGAGACCTTGGCTAAAATTGATGCGGGTTGACGTTTTTTTGTTGGTGAGCACAGGTCTTAAGATGATTTAGGGTGAAGACAACATGCTTTTTTATGGTCTAATAGTCAATAGCAGGTCATACCTTCTGAGTTTCAAAGAAATGCTTGTACCCATTGTGCAGCAAATACATCTCTGGGTAGAACAGGTTGGGGTAGACGTTCTGCTCTCGGTCGTTCTTACGAATAAATCGTGACCTGATACATGAAGAAATATGTTAAAAAACATAAATGTGACTTGAACTAATTATTACATAAAACCATTAAGATCGTCAACATTTTGTTTGAATGTTTAGAGTTAAATGCAAGCTACTTCCAATACTGGACTCCAAAAATAGTGGAAAGTTACAACTTCATGTATAAGTAATATAACACACTGTCTGATTATTGAAAACTAGACTGACTTAAACAAAGGAAATCTGTTCTAACATCTGCTATGAGCACTAAGAGAGACAAGGTTTCATGGACCTCACTACAGTTTGCAATTTATACAATATCCGTCATCCATATTCCCTACTGGCTGAAAATGTAGGTGTACATTCTCCTTTTCCATTGATTGGTTTTATTTTGCCTTGGATGACTGGCAGCCCACAATCCACTGCAACGTGATGCATCCACCCATCTGTGAAAAGGTCAATGATAGACCATTGCGTGTATGTTAACAGTACTTACATTTTAGGCGCCCTTTCCGATGAGAATTCACAGTGGAAGATCAGAATGGTTCTCTTGCCCCCGTTGACAGCCACATGTTTCCTGGGGTCATGCAGGAACTCGCTAACAGCCTGGTCCCGTGTGTACACATTAATGGCGCCCTTGATGTGACCGCCTGCATACTCGTACGGGTACCGGCAGTCAATGATGATATATTTCTCCACCTCATTAGAGTACTTGTCGTTCATGAGGTCAGACAGCTGCAATACCAACAGACATGGTAGTGCACACTACAACTTAAACAATCTTGAATGACATTCCACTATTCAAACCAACATGAAACTAGACATTTCATTTTAATTAGGTTGTTATGATCCTATAGGACTTAAACGAAACAGAAATCCTCCTTCATCACCAGCAGCAGTTAGAGCAGACTCACCGTCTGTGGAGTGATGGACCTGAGGTCTTGGTGCTTGCCAGACACTGTGGGAAGGCAGAAAGACTTGCTGTAGTCTCCAGCCAGGTCAGGCTGCAGGGCACCTGAAGCAGAATGGTAACCATGACAACACGACAACAAATGACACGAGCCTCACTCTCGCACGGGTAGTGGGAAAAGGACAAAACCAAGACGCTTGTTTGTAAATATAATTTGTAATTTGTATTTGTAAATAGTACTTCTAAATAATGTTTACAAATAGTACTTGTAAATAATTTTTTAAAATATGCGGTCATTGTAAAATGGATACGAGTTCTAGTGAAAGCTTCGAGTTCACGGTACATTGCAAAAGGTTGATGTGTTAAGCTGTGTAAGGAGCATGATCCAGAGTGATGACTTTGCTGGCCATGTAATGGTTCTGCACAGATATTATCAAAGATGCACAGTGAGTCTAGTTACCCATAAGTAAACCATAAAGAATAAAACCCCAAAACTAAGGTGGTGTGCTTCAAGCTACATTGCTATACACTGTTTTGGTAAATGTGACCATCACCTTGGGATATCCCCATACATACCATGGTAAGTGTCAAATGTTTTCCATTCAATTCTGACACGCACGAGTCACGAGTACCGCAAGTTAACACCTCTTGATTTTTTGGTTATGCTGCTATCAAGAAGGAGTTCATAGATATTATTTTTTGTTTAATAAACCGCTCCATACTAATAAAACCAACCATTTTTGAAAAGCAGTGCTTAATATAACTTAATGGTTTGACCAACAGACAGTCTCTGGCCGAAAATAACATAATGGTTCAACCAACTGCAAGCTTATCATTTTTGTGAGGCTGATTCATTTCTGGAATCATCAATTAAAGTAAACAATTAATTCTAATTATTGCAATATGTTAAGTGTACCTGCACTTACCTTTGTTTAATGCTGACTTAATCATGGCCTCTGACTCAGAGTGACACCTGTGGAGCCTGCGTTGAGAGAATTGTGGGCAAAGTTCCCGGAGTACATTTGGCTGCAAACACAAACACGACCTTACAGAAGATAATCGAGAAGGGCAGCAAAGTTTTAGTAGGCACTGAAGTTGTTCTGAGAAATATTGAAAAGATCATTTTTATGTTTCATAAAAAGTGACTTGGTTAAAGAGGTGAAAACATCTGCAAGATAATGAATGAATGTTCCAAGTCGATCTTCCAAGACTTGAACTCACCTTCGAAGGCTTGTTGCCATTTTGCAATTTATTTTGAGCATGTGTAAATTTTTGCTGACAAAGAACCAAACAAAAAAACTATGAATACTCTGAGGCTTACAGTTCACGTACATCTGTCGGTAATAGTCACTTACAGGGTCCTGCAATTTGAGAACCAGTTTTCCCCATTGAATAATGGTTATCAAACTGGTTCTCAAAATCTGGGACCCCTATCTGTTTACTTACACTGCTATGTACGGTCACTGACTTGTCATCCAGCCCATCTACCATACTCTTCCGTCGTTTGTTCTGCATTGGACTAATGCCATCTTTGGGCCGGTCTGGTCGTTTGAAGGCTGATGGCCGCCTCAGCCTGAAGTCTGGTACACTGGGTGACCGGAACAGGCCCCTTGTGATAGACTCCTACAGGGAAACACACACTCAGGGGTCAGTGACGAAGTATTCAGGTAAACTCTCACCCATTTGAACATATTTAAAGATGACAAGCAACATTTTATGTTTTTATTATTTTTCATAACAGATAAAGTCATGCAAAATTAAAGGTATACTATTTACGTTTTAGGCCATAGCTACAATCAGACATTTCCAAGAAATTGTGGGCGTTCTCAACAACGTTAGAAACCTTTAGAAATTGAAAAAGGCCAAGAAATTAGCAAAACTTTACCATAGCCAACATTCTTTAGATGTTGAACAGGTTCAGGGATTGTTGAGTTTTAACTTTCAGACTATTAAGTTTACAGATACAATAGTGTGCCTACGATGACCAAACCTAAGCCTCAATTCTGAAAATTGTTTAATCACAGCACAACATATGAAATAAAACAACTTTTATAACTCAGAGCATGTCACTCAATAAGTCTATTTTCAGGTTCAGTATTGAGCAACATTTGGTAGCCTTGCTTTCTAGACATGGTTCCCTAAAATTTAAGAACAGTTATGTTTTTCCTTTACTTTCTATAACTGAAGTGACTATGCAAATTTGTAGAATGTCTGAGTGCAACCATACACCAAAGACAATATCCCATTACAACTCACGGTGACAAGAAAATCATTCTGATAACCAAGCATAGTTTGTTTAAAGGTTTTTGTACCTTTCAATCCAAACGAAAGTCCAAAGGGTAGGTAGGCTCAGTAAGACTAGAATAGGAAGATTATCACAGTCTCACTAAACATTACAAAACTGCGTCACAAGCTTTCACCGGTACGAAAACTGACCACAACCCAGCCAGAGGTTTCCCGGAAACCAAACCAAACAGACTGCCCCATAAAATGCACAGCACGTGGTCATAACACTTACCCTGGTGGGCGGTTCACTGTTCTCTTTGTTTATCAGCGGGGCCGTCAATAGGCTGGACAGCCCTGCAGGCATGGACTGGCCACATGGCTAAAAAGAAAACAAGGAAAATTGTGGCCAAAGGTTGACGATTAGGCCAATTTACCACAACCCCTCCCCCACTGCAGCAGCTGCAAGTGTAATTGAGATCACATGGCATACACTAGAAATACGAATCTTGGATCGAAACTGCTCTGTTATTATGATCAAGCTATATCCATGGTTCTGCACTTTCTCGTATGAAAAACAGGGTGAAAATGTATCGTAGAATCTCACCAATTTAGAATAGCTACAAGTCCATTAGGGGACTCAGACGACCAACCAAAGGTTGTTTGGGTGCCAAACTCTATATTTTTTTTTGGGAACAAGCAATTTTGGAAATTTAGAGCCGACTCAAATGACCCACCAAAGGTTGTTTGGGTGTAGAACTATAGACTTTTGAGGACTAAGCAATTTTGGAAATTTAGATCTGATTTCTTGTCTTTTGCTGAAGTCATCATGTCACTATCTGAGTGCTGTACCCTATAAGCAAGAGCGGGTTTTACACAATACACAGTGGGATATCAAGGCTGTAAACATTAGCTGGACAAAGAAATGCAACAGGGGCAACTGTTGAAAATAAAAAGTTGCAGCACCAGTTGAAATAGCCCGTTGAAAACCAGATTCCATGCTTTTTAAAAGGGAGGCAAGTTGTTCTTATTACAAAACATGGTCAAAATTCATAAAAGATTAATATGTTTAAGAACTTAACATTAAGCGTCGCAATGCTTAATAGCTCAACAGTTTGGTCTAAATTGTCTTTTTAGTAAACACACTGTTGATGATATAACAATCTCATACATTGAGCTCATGGTGGTCCATGAAGTGTGTGTCGAGGAAACCGTCATCAGTTTCATCATCATTCATACTGGAAGTCAACGACGACACACTGAGTAACACTGGGCTCCCAGACAAGTCATCACCAGGCGTTGGTAGGCAGAACTCCTGTAAATAAGCACGGCACTATGACGTCATTCATTCACATTAAACTAAAACATACAGAAACCACCCATCATGTGCGCATTGAAAAACTGACCTAATTTCATGTATTGTGACAACTGTTCTACAGATCCAGAAGAAGTCGGGACATTATAGAGACTCTCCTAAATCACTTANTAATTGATGAAGTTTTCATTTAAAAAAGGTTTCGTTAAAATCGACAGAGGGGTTATTTTGCTATGAATGTACCTTTCTTAAAAATGGAATTTTTACTTAAAAAAGGTTTTTACGTAAAAATAATAATGACAAATAAATACAAAAAGTATATTTATATTTCTTGATCTTTGTTCTTTCAGAAAATATATACTTTTACTAGTTGACAAAGCTTAGTTTTTTTGATATACGAGTTAGAACAGAGGCCACTAAATAAGGTTTGAAATAACCTTAAAGGACATTTCTCTTATTACAATTCTAATCACTCCGTGTCCAATCATGATGCCCTTGTCGGGTAAAGAGGTGTCTCATTAACCTGTGAGGAAGGATAGGCTACAAAGCAGGAGATCAACGTGTGACGCGTTGAGCGAGTGTCTATACTTGTCACTGTAGTAAGTTTGTGATTGCGAATGGTTTAAGAAACCAATGAGTAAATTGTATAGTATGCATTCTGAGGTTTTCAGATAAAATAAAACTACAATAAAATTCACATAAGTTAGATCCAACTAGACAGAAATTTTACCTGACTTATCTAAAGGGCTGGATGCACCAACTACAACAATTGCGGCCTGCTATTTCTGATCGACATATGTCCCGAATAATAGATAAATGATACGTGCGTTGCAAGTTCGTTACCAGAGATGAAAAGGAGACCCAGGTAGGCGATATAAGGTCTTTCATTATGACTAGCACAATTACAATAAAATGAATACATGTAAATAACGTATTATTGGCAATCTCTGGTAAGATGGGTAATAAAAAGCGCCACAAGAGATGTTGTAAGACCAAATACATGGCCAAATTGCTGTTAAGTTTGGTGGGAAACAAACATTATCTCTGTCCTACTACAAATGGGTTCACTGCCTTTGTATGTACTATACCAATCATATACACCTGAAGTGACACTCACCAGACTACCAGCTGGAGCAGAAATACACCTGTCTTTGACAGGTGAATACTTGTGGGGTGAGCGGGTTGCCTCGTCCAAGATGAAGGAGCGTGATGAAGACCGCGGCGGAAAACCAACAGGGGCAACAAACTTGAACTCTTCCTTGGCTTCTTCATAATCCTGCAGAGACGAGACAACAAAGGGCATCACAACTAGTTTTCATGTATTGAACAGTAGTCAGCAGTGAGGACACTGTCGTACTACACTCTTAAAATTAGCTTGGTGTGGCAGGGTCACGGCTAGATAATCAACACAGCATGCTTAGAGCAGCTATAAACCCCCCTTTCAATAAAAATTTAACGTTTGACTTGGATTAATGCACTACAAAACTGGTCTAAGTTTTAATTTACTACACAAATTAGAGATATAAGAGCGTGGAAAAAACGGTAGTTTGTTAGTGCACTAAGTTTAGTTGGCTTCTTATGGCAGGTCATTTTGTACACTGAAGATGCTCTCATACAACAACACCAGTCACTTCTTTGCAAGCCAAAAGATCATTTGTTATGTGAGTAGGGAACACGCTGACAAATTTAAAGGTAGTCCGACTGCCCGAAACACTCAATTATCACACCCAGATGAAGTTGCTATGGAAATCACTTAGTACTTTTAACTCAACTGACTTTGTAATCACCAAAATATTTATGGATCTCTAACAATCTGGCAAAGTTCATAGCCTTTTGATTTTCAAAGGCACAAGCCTGTGTTTGACAATTTAATACCAACTACAGTGACCTCCGGCATAAATGAAGGAATCCCTTACACCCCTCGAGGATAGCTTTATATTTACATACCTAGTCAGTATTTGTAATGGCACTTGACAAACATAAATAACATCTTTATTTAAAAAACACAAAAAGCAAAATAAAGGCAATCATTTGATGCCATTGATATACATCCATTTACCATTCTTAAGTTTATGCTAAATTGGTCTAGGTTTAAAATGCACTTGGCTAAAATGATATTTGAACTAGTAGCACCTATTCGAAAAATGCCTCCTCATATAATGCACGTTATAAATGTACTTTTCATGAATGAGATTGTTATTACAACAGCACCTTTCCAATACCACTGTCTTGACTATCCCGAGAACCGACCAGCTCGGTCTCATCGATGGTGAACGACACACGAGGGCTTGACAAGTTGACATCGGGTGGAAATGACTGAGATAGGGAACCACACTGAAATACAGGCCAGTTAAACAAGATCATAACAGCAGAATTGTAAGTAAAGAAATGAAGTTTTGTGATGCAATTAACTAGATGTTTTATTGTTGTACATAGGCCTCCAGTACAAATGCACACTACAAAACAAAACATAACATCAATAATAATTGTTTAATTCATTCAACACAAACGTTTACTGTGAGTTCCCAATATTTCTCAACCACAGGATTTTTCCTCTGCTCATAAACTAGGCGAAGTCAGCTGACCTTCTAAGCTGTTGACTAACCAATCAATCAGAAAATCCCCAACACAATAAAACTTTCAACAAAGTATAACAACTACAGGTAAAATCAGCAGAGCAGTACTGAACTACGATTGAACTGTTAACTTTAAAGTTATAAACACATGAGCAGTGGAAATACTTTTTAACATAATGAGAAATAAATCTGACTTACAGGAAGTGATTTGAACCTGCGGAAGGCACTCTTTCTTGCCCTTCAAGTGAACAAGAAACCAGCTATTAGCCTGTGAGTTAAAAGGCCCCCATGGTGATCAGGGGTCAGTTTCATGAAAAGTGACTTAAGATGTAACTCACAAATTGCGTGTATCATTTCATACAACTATTTCTGAAAAATAATTAAATCCCACTCCAGCAAAAGTAAAAGTCTCTGAGAATATAGCCATTACTTCTAGTTGCAGAGATTAATTATAAATATTATTTCTAGGCCATTATGTGTTAATAATTATATGGCTAAACCTTTATTCTGAAATCGTGGAGTGGGAGTGTAAGTCCAAATATTTGTTCTAAGTGTGTTCTAAGTGTTAACTCATTTTTCATGAAACAGATCCCCAGTATACAAGAAAACTAAACAAAGGGTCAATGCACTGTGTGTGCCGATGGTCTAACCATATAAAATTAAAACAGTGGACTAACACGAGTCTCTGTGATTAGGTGACAAAGTTTATTTACGTATAAATTTGTTGTAACATTTTGAGCATGAGTTCTCCTGTCCAACTACTTTCATAAACTTTCTACGGATTTTTTTTCAATTTCAGTCAAAAATGAATAAAGTAGAATTTTTTCAGAGGCTCACTACACTGCACAAATGCTCAATATTTTACCAAACGTTGTTTGCTGACAATTACATCACAAAAACTATGTTAATACAAAGAACTGTTTCTCAATAGTCACTTTTGTTGAGAAATTCCACAAAATGAAATTTCACTGTCTACTGTACTGGGTCTCAAACTGTCCTACATTAGTACAATCCTTTATAAGAACCAGCAACATTAGCAAAACACTCAAGTCATTAAAGAACAATACAAACTGCTGCACACAAGATTACAGCCCTGAAATTAAAGATTTCAATTTCAATTCAACAGTGTGACACCAGGCCATTAACTGTCAACTACAGAGCATTATGTCAAGCCTGACTTAATTCCAATCATGTGGAGTTATGTCAACAGGCAAAGGAACAAAGGAACATGTGACCCTCCCCCCCATGACAGATGGCAGTAGACTTGCACATCTGTCATGACATCATCAGCTGATTTCAAAATTCCCGCCAAAATGCCCAACACAATAGCTCCTGACCAGAGGACATCCAAATGACATCACCAGCTGATTCTAAAATTCCTGCCTAAATCTGAACACAACAGCTTGTGCATGCTAATGACATCATAAGCCCATGTCATAATTACTCCTGAATAGAAGCCCAGAGGGCATGACCTCAACTCACCTTGACCTTGGTGACTTTAACCCCTCACTGTTCTTTGTGGCTAAGCTGGTAAAGCTGCAAAAGGAAACAGTGCATCCAAAATAGTCATTTCCATTTTTAAATAGGGTATCAATGAGCTACGAATAAAAATGCATAACATTAGTTCTGGGGCCCGTGCCAACAAAACTGACTTAGCTAAGACAAATCTTGAAGTTTATTAAACTTTTAAATAAAAGTTAAATTTGTCTCAAAACCAAGTGTTTGACATAAGTTTTGTCTTAATTTTGACTAACTTGCCGAACGTGGAAGTTTCAAAGTTTGAAAGTTAAGACAAATCTTAAACTTAAGTCAAAAATGAACTTAAGTAAGTTTCTTTGAACAGACCCCTGGTCTGTGACTTTTTTAAACAGATGCAGAAAGTCACGAAAAATAGGTTGAGAAACGAAACAGCAGAAAACAAGAAAAAGGTCTTTGTGGGTGCCGAAGTGGGTGCCTGGAAGATCTCCCTTCAGGAAATTTTTGAAAAACACGGCATTACAAACCACTTTTCCTTCGATCTGAACTGTAGTAGATAAAAATTATTTGCCATCTTTTTCATAACTTTGTGTGATCCAATAATAAATTGCACCTAAACTTGTTCTCAATACCAGGGTAGATTTCATGTACCTTTTCTTTGTTTCACTTATCAATTGTATTCGGCATTTCAGTAAAAAAGCCGATACGAAAGAATGCTGGAGTATCATGAAGGAACATACCCAAACTACCTCAAGATAGTTTTAAAATGCGTCGCGATGAACCAGAACCAATTATGCCATTTTTGCATACATATGTTTACGTTTATGTTGAGAAATTCAACAAAATAACATTCCACTTACACGATATAGTGTGGTAAACACATGAAGAATTATCTTACTTAGAAAAAGTTAAGACTAGTATTGCTTATTAAAACAACCTAACCGTGCATGCCTAACTTTGTGAACGGTAAGGCCAAAAATTTTGAATAATCAAGTATCAAACTTAGCACTATACAATCAAAGACAACTTCCTGGCATTCCAAAATCACACTAATTAATGAAACATTTCTTTTCTGCTGATATTTTTGCAGATTATTTTTCAAATGTGCGTAGCTAAATCAGAAGATTAAATGAATGGAAATGTAGAATGATTAACTACAAAATAAACATCTGCAGTCATTCTAGATGTACCAACTATGTTCCTTGTGCGACTCAAGCGACAAGTCAAAGCTTATTGTAATATGATGAGCCAGTCTTCACGTCTGATGACAATACTCAAAAAGTCTCAGATTACGCAAGCTACACGAACAGGACTATACAGGTTCATTTTTAAAAAGTAATCAATAGTCAGGAAAATATTCAGGTAAAATTGCCCATGAACCAGAAATCTATGTATGCAATGCCCAGACTTCACAATGTTGACTAAAAATTCAAATTCATGAATGCTTTGAGCTGCAATGGGGGTCCTAACGTCTCCTGTTTTCATTACATGTTCCCCTCTTAGCACTGAGCAGCTGGTAAAACAAGTTTGAATTTCCCTGACCTTCATAAACATATACTCACACAATAGCACTCCAAAGCTGTGCATTAATGGTGACATATTTACATAACCACAGTCTATAATACATAGGCGTGTGCCTTTTGTTTGCACTGAACAAGGTGCATGTGAAGTTTACCCCGCATACCTGACCAAGCAGCTGTTCTCTGATGTTAAAAGATCGTAATAAAATTAGTTTTACAGAAATCAGTACCAAAGGAACTTCTCATAATTACAGCAACTTCTTGATTATTGAACACAAAATGTGGTAGACAAATGATACCTTACTTTGTCAAAATTTTCACCACAAAAAATACCACAAGTTTTGAATAGTATTTTTTACAAGCTAAGCATTTGATTTATAGTTGCATAACAAAAACTCAGATACCAAGGTTAGTCCTTTTCTTAATAAATGGAATATGAACTCGATATCCACAAATTCACTTTGCTAAAAAATTCCAAATGTGTAGAGTTAAGATATTGGGCATATTTGTAAAGTATTTTAGCATATTTTTGGTGCTGTTTTGAGAAAGAAATATATTATAAATACTGTCATAGCAAAAGTTAGCAACAGTGTTAAAAGACCTTGAAAAACAAAGACAAAGAAAGGGTAAAGTTGGCAATTATTTTTGTCTCAAATATTAATTGATTTTCCACAAGTGAAATTTCACTCCATACGTAGCCTGATTTGTACTATGCAGTTACCCTAAAAACATGTGATGAGCACTTGATTATACGTTGCCATTTGATAAAGAATATGAAAACAAGACGAACAAGAAAAGAATTAGTTAAAAACACTCAGAGTTATACCCAGGCTTGGAATGACCAATGACAAAAAGAGGACAATTTTCCAGGTTATGTCTCTCCACAAATAAATCTCTCCACAAATAAATAGGCTTGTGTGATAGAAATACTTTTTGTGTTGTAAAATTTAAATGAAATAAACGTTTTTGCATGAATAAAGTCAAAATAATGATAAACAAGATGAAAGAGGAAATTGGAAATCAAATAAGAGGAGGTCAATGCCAAAAAGAGATCTTCTTAAAAAAGGAAAATTCCAAGCCTTGTTATACACACACGGCAAAAACACTGAAAGAAACAATTATTGCAAAGCTCAATCATAATGCAAAATAAGAAAAAAGAGAGTTAGCTGAAGGCAACCGTGCCGCTTGAATGAGCACATCACAAAAATGTTTATTTGCATTTATAACCAAGGATAGTTGAACTGAATTAACAGGCTTTAGTGAGTTGAGAGAGAAGCTGAACTAACCTGTACGGGGACTCATCACATGGTGAAGTGGAGTCCTCTGATGGGCTGGGCGACGGTGTATCTACGAAGCACCCTAAAACATCAAAGAGGCAGTTGTCAAGTCCATGCACTGCAGCCCATAGTGCTATCATATATGTGATGACATATCAACACAGGACTCACGGTAACAAAACATTTTTGTAATACTTTGTTACTCTGTTACAAACATGTGGATCACAAACTACTTTCAAGTAACTTCAATAATTTATCTACCATTTGCTAACGTCTTGTGACGCTTTAGACTGAATTTATCAGAGCTCAATGCTAAAAAATAAAAAGGTGAAGCAAATAGTGTTCAAAATGATGAAATTTGGATCCACAAAAAAACGTTTCTATTTACAAACATAAAAAAGCAACGCTCTCCCGTAAGAATCAACATAGAATATTGAACAGACAACCACTCCCCAACAAGTGTGGGCGTAACATTAATAGTGTTATCAAGCAATCTGTCCTGATCAGTAGCAACCATGCCACTCCTACAGATAATTCAAAATGGAATGTCATTTAGCCACAATATTGCAAATACAAACAATTTTTAAAATATTGTCTTACGGTAGCTATGATACAGTTCATTTCAACATGGTAAAGCATAGATTTGTTTCAACATATTTTTTGATGAAAAACTGAGAAAATAAAACTTCACTTGTCCGCTATATTACATGTGCAAAATTGGTGAGACTTCACAGTATTCTGTCAATGACATATCTTTGACAAAGTCATAAAAAGTAGAGAAATAATACGTTTTAATGAAAGAAACAAACATAATAGGATAATCAATCAATAACATCAAAGTCAAGCACCTGACACTAACCAAATTTAAATTTCTGTGATATTCAATAAAAAGTGTCTTAAGCTTAGTTGATGAGGCAAGCTGAAAGTGTTCATGAGAGCCAAACAAATATTACTTTGATGGCTTTCTTCTTTGGAGAGATCAGTTTTAATTTTAAGAGTGCCATTAGGTAATAAATGCACATATGCACACAATATGCTTGAATTGCTTACCTTGGTCCACTGATGGGGGTCTATGAAGTTGTGATCTAAATGACGAAGGTCTCACAGGAGTTGGCGTGTCACCAATAGAACCAAGACTCAGTTTACGTTTCGGAGTATCAAAACTTCCATTCCTGAAATAAACAAGAAAAATGAAATTAAAACAGAACGATAACACAAAAAAGAATGATTACAAGTTGACAACATCCATGTCAAGTTGGTTTAGCTCAAATTTAAAGCAGTAATCTATTGAAGGTTCTTTGTCAACTTCTCAAGACTTACAAAACCCAACAAGCTACTAGTATCAAATTTTAACAAAGACAATTTTACAACAAATATGCAGAATGAATATTTTTGCCATCATTATATTACACACTTACCTTGTTGTAAGATGTTCGCTGAAATTGTGGGCTAAATCTGTGACTGGTGAATAAATAGTGTCCCTTTCTATAGATGAATTGGAAAATTTTATCTGTAGCGTCAATGGTCCTGTGGTTGCAGAGGCTTGGTTTGCCGAAGTTATAACAGTGTCCGCCATGTGCTCCACGTTATCAACACCTTCCATGTCTTCACTAACTGCATTAGCTTACAAAACTTGCATCAGTAGCTTAGCCGCCGCAACGGGTTGTCTCCAGCAAATTGTCCGAGTTCAGTTTAGAGTTCAGTCTTACCAATTTTGTAAACAATTTTCTTCGATTAGCTTCAAGTTTCACCCACTGTCATTGGCCCATCACGTGTAACTCACTGTACAAACAATGCTTGTTATCAGACCAAAATACCGACAAATGTATGACTTTCGTTGAATGCAAGTTGAGACGGATATTCACAAAGAAAATTTCCGGATTCTTGTGAAACGTGTGTTGCGCGAGTCAGAAATTACAAAGTTTCCCGCTTTCTGAACATCAACACTCAAGACAACATGACCAGTAGAGCGTTTGAATTTCAAAGTACTTCCCGCGAGCAAAGCAGAGGCCACGAACAGTAGCTTTACACAAAACTGAGATACTTGCTGGAAATTATCTGCAGCCTAGCGCCCCGCCGCCACATTTGAAAAACAACAAATCGATGGCACCCACGCTGCACATGCGCAGTGATGTATTTGTAAGAAACCCAGTTTTACCAGTGTGTACCGCCCTTTCTATATTGAATATTGTGTTACAGACAAATGCACCATCGCAGAAAATGAAAATAAATACTTACATGAAGCAAATTCAATCCTAGATTTCAGAAACAAGCAAACTGATGCCGATAGTCATTGTTGGGACAAATCTAAGTGCTCGCGCATGCGTAACAAGGTCGTTCCAGTTTGGCGCGAAATCCGTTTTGTTTGGATGCCCGCGGTTCCTTGTCATTTCTCTCAAATAACCTTAACCTGTTAAAACACGTTTAGTTTAACTTTTTTGCAAAATCTTATTTTTATATAAAGCGACAAGAATGTCCAGCAAACCTCTTCGACTCTCAAAGGCCCAGGAAATGGAGAAAATTTCGCGATCTGAAAGTGAGAACAGTCGACAGAGAAACTCATTCTCGCGAAACCGAAGAAACGTTAGGCGCCGCGGCAGTCCCTACTCAAGTGAACGCAATGAGTAAGTAACCTAGGCCTAATCTGTTGACCAGTGCATATAGTGGTGTTCAGTAGCCTATCAACGTGAGCACATCTTTATAGTTATTGAATTTGAAAGCACAAAAAACAACTATACAGAATAAACTGCACAAGAAAATTAAGTGCAAAGGCACATTAATTAGAATAATTAATGTCTGAGAGTAATCAGTTTGATGACTGAAATTTCATGATAGTACTGGTCCTAGTTAATGGCAATTTTTTGTAGATATCCAAACCACAAATATGAAGCAGACAACGACCTGGGTCCACTAAGAAGTCCTTTAAGGCCTCCCAAGGACAACCAGCAAACAAGTGAAAAGGTCGAAAAGAGGTATACCGTGCAATGAAGTTAAACTGCAAAATAAAGGGTTATTCAGTGAAAACTAGTTCCCATCAACTGGAGTTATTATTTTTAGTGTCCATGTATTTAAACTTAATCACCACTTCTGAACACTGCCGGCACAGCCTGCTCATGTAGACATTTGCACTGGGGTAAGTTGATGTGGGTGCAAACTGCACTTGCTCAAATACAACTAGCATAAGTTATCACACAGATATTGTGTTGTGCCAGTTTAACCTTTGTATGTGTAATTGGATGCACATCTTGTGTGGCAACTGACAAGGTAAAAAATAAACATTTTATTGTCCAGAGCTCATCCAGAAATTGACATTGCTAGAAGCTAGAAGTGGTGTCACAGACCCTCATGGTGAAGTCTTCCGTATAGGCCTATGTCCCCTGAAAGGCTATTAAATGCTTGAGTATCACGCAGCCCCCCCCCCCCTGCGTCCGCATCGGTGTAAACTAAATGGCCAAGATCATAGTAGAATTTCCTAGACACGTTTCGCTTTGCTTGTTATACATATGGCAATATCCCACAAAGTCTTGCATGCTCTTACATTTTTTGCGAGATTCGGTTCTACAGAATGTTTCCCAGCTTACAGACGGTATGACTTGTACCTTTTCATATATACCTAGATGACGTGCACTCTGCCACTGCACAATCTGCTGACAGATAAATTTCCATACTCTGTACAAGTACTTCCTCATTCTGCAAACATATTTTACTGACGCTTGCAAACAGAATTTTCTTAAAATATAAAAAAACAGCAGTGCAATTTTTTAGGTGTTGGCAGTGACAATAAGCATGTTTATTTTTTATGTGGCCTTTAGGATGTCAAACCCCTGCATGATTTCTATTTTGGTCTAACAGGTCATTGTCAGGGCAACGTCAATCTTGGAAGCCAGTCACACCCACCACCACCAAACATCTGGATGATGCAGAATATCCTGACCTTGGAAACAATAGGTGAGTTTTCAATGATGAACACGATGAGGGAGGCACCTGCTATTACTAATTATGTTCAGAAAAAAATCACATTTTGAAAACATACTTGACGGAGAAGGTTTATGATTGTTTTCTTATGATATGAGCAAAAGTAAATTACTTAGTAGAAAGCATTTTGTTCTGCGTTCTTGACCTCAGAACCATGTCCAACAAATTGCGAAGGAAACTACGCCACTTTTTCCGTAGACATTTTTGTTTTCTTTGTACAACTACATGGATTTTGGAAACTACACAAATTTTGCTGCCATAGATTTCTTGGCCATGTGGAGTTTTTGAGCCAATCCAACAACCCCCCAGCAACCGCTGTTGATCAAGAAAGACTTCTGTTTCTCCTTTTGTATTGTTTTCATAAGCTGCAATGTGCCAACGTGTCCTTGTTATAAACTATGTGTTACTGTGTCCAGGTACACACCTGAGGTGCGCCCTTTGTTCAATCGCTCATCCAGCTGGGCTGACCAGGTAGAGGAGTATGAGAATGGACTTGAGCAGACTAAAAAAGATTTACACAGGTTAGCTGTATATCTGGCATCGCTGATACTTCTGTTCTTAAAAGTGGGTCTCCAAACAACAACCGTTATAATGTTTCCTCAGTTCATAAATACTGTGTTACTGCACTAGATGTGCTTATGAATGCTTAAATAAAAGGTTAATGTGTCAGTAATCAATTGATGTTGACTTGTGAACATAAAACAACTCACTGTGGTGAGCATTCTTTTTGGATTTTGAAACCTTTAGTGTACTTAAAGTACATCAATATAGAATCGTGTGCTAAATGCCTATTCCATTTTAAACTACCATTTCTATTTGTCACTAAAATTGGGATATTTATGCGATACAACACTTAGCGTGTTATGTTTGATTATTCATTTATGGGGTAATGGTCGGATATAACTTGCTCAAATTTTGAGAACCAGTTTTCTCCACTGAATAACGCGCATCAAACTGGTTCTCAAAACACAGACATGTTACATCCAACTATTACTCATTTAGGGTAATTCTTCATCTATTTAGTGCACAATATGGCCGATAAGTTGCGTTCCATTGTGTAGATGTCAGAAATGATAAATGTTCCCAGTATTTGGCGCAAGGTGATCAGCCTTTTTAAAATAGAAAAATGTTTGGTAATTAATTTTGTGCAAAATAAGTGGAGAATTACCATAATTGGCCTAATTTCATGCTCCACAATGATACAGTTGTTATGTAATTAGATACAAGAGGAAGCTTGACTTGAAGTCTGAGTCATCAGATGGTGGGCGCAAGGACACCAACATGGAGACTGATGAAGGGGTGTTGATGCGTCGTCAGAAACAGATTGACTACGGCAAGAATACTCTGAGCTACGATAGCTACTCCAAACAAGTGCCACGGTATGTCAGCAGTGTTGAGACTGAAATTGCTAAAATGAAAAATATGATAGTTTCTAAATTATATTTGTCAGCATGATTCAAAGCGTCCTTTTTCTTTGGATGTGTATTTAATGTTTGGCATTGCTGCTGTTGGGGACTATATTAGGGCTTGTTCACAGTTATCGGCATTTTCATAATTGAGCAACAAAATGTACAGTTTTGTGAAGGAAGTGTTGAGGCTTGCTGCTAACAAACGTTTTTCACGTCATAAGAATGGTGATGTTGTGAAAAGACAAAAAATATGGCATTTTTTTGGTAGGTCAGGAAGTACACTCCTCATGGAAATGGTTGTAGTTGCGAACGGTTTCCTGCAATGTTATCGTAGAGGGTTATAAGAATGCTAGCTTATAGTGTAGTGTCATTGCTGTCATTAAGATCCATCCCACTCTGCAAACAGCTGGTCACAAATTAAACATACTTTTTTGTCTCAATTCTACTGGAACAGTCATAAGGGCTGTTCCAGTAAAATCTGTATGGGAGGGGGGGAAGGCACCTTTTTTCGCACCCACCACCCATATTTTTCATTTATTTCTTCAGCCTACCACCCGTTATTTTTTATAAGTTTGAAATGCAACCACCCATAATTTTTTTTTGTTCTTGTGGTTGACTGCACAGGCGCTTGAGTTTATCTGTTCCTCCATCACCACTAACGTCATTCATTACTAAGAAAACATATGTTTCTCATATATGGTTATTAGCCGTTGACAAATTCGAGCACCTGTGGTTAAATGGTGTTATGGACATGCCGATGAGGAGATCGGAGGGAGTGAAAAAGTCGGAGCTTTTTGCAAGTTGCATTTTTGTTTCAGTTTTTGATTCTGTGCGGATTGTTTATAAAATTTACTAAAATTACCCACCATCAAACATTTATGGCCCAATGAAACAACAATGACCTGTAAATTTTTATTTTTTTGAAGTACGAACACCAGCCATTTTGAATTTAATTCAAACGCAACCACCCATAAATTTTTATTTCAGTTGCCTTCCCCCCCCTCCCACACAGATTTTGCTGGAACAGCCCTAAGAATTTTAATTGCTTTGAAAATTCTTTTATATCAGCATTGTCTGGGTGTCAGATAGTAGTGTGACCTTATCTAGATTTGTTAAGGTTATGTAGGTCCAAATTTGCTAAATTTGGAACGTCATAAGCCTGGAAATGGCTGATCGGACATACCAAGCTTTGTGCATTTTCCTCCTAAACACTATTAGGAATTTTTAGAATTCTTCCGCTTTTGCATGAAGGGCTATAAAACCAGGAAAAAGTGAAATGAAAACTAAAACGATTTGATATTTTAGAAAACCAATACAATTAAAATTCTTTTACTTTTTCAGGATCAAGCGTCAAGCCTGTCACCCCCGAACTCCCAACAAGTTCAAGAAGTGCAGTCGCAGGTCGTGGGATCAACAAGTGCGTCTGTGGAGAATCAAGTTACATGCCTGGGATCCAGCCAACGAGAAACAGAGAATCCCCAGGAGGTACTGACTGGCCGTAAACCCATCTGTTTTGATCAGTTCTATTTACTGCTATGAAATTGGTCTCAAATTGTTCCTTACTCAGATTAGAGGTGATTTTTGGGATAGATAAATGACTAATGCCATTAGTTGCAACCAGACAAATGGTCTTAAAAAACAATGAGACCAGTCATTGAAGTTCGTTTGTTTTTACGGAAGGTGGTCTTAAAACAGCTTTAGAATAGTAGGCCTGGCTTGAATACCTCGGCGCTACTTTTACAGAATAATCAAACTGTGTTGCTGCAATGCGTCTGGTTTATGACATTCGCTTGCTTTTTATGTTCTATTCTACAAATGGAATACCAACTGTAAAGCATGCAAATTGATTTGGTTACAGCGAACTTTGATTACAATGCAAGTTGCAAAAGTTAAAGTCTCAAGAAATTTGTGTAATGTATATTTGTCAATCTTGTATCGTTCCCCGCACATTCCTCAGCTTATTGTTTTATATCAGGGTTCTCAGACATTTTCCCTCCATTGCAGGCCTGGCACAGACAGTTCTGCTCCATCCAGCGCCTCTGGCTCTCCAGTATCATCGGCCATATCATCACGACAGTCTTCACCCACTCCGGATAACCAGCCCCAGAACACGAGACCAGCGCCAGCCATTGTATGCAATGATTCTGTGCACAACGTACTGTCGGAAGACTTGATGGATTTTGCGCTAACATCGCGCATCAAAGATCCCCGTAAGGACAACAATGGAAACAGTGTGGAGAGACATTTTAGTGAAGTTAATAAAATCTTTGCCAATCAAGCCAAAGGAGACAAGTTTTTTGACGAGTTTGATCTAGATGCTTGTTTGACCTCTGATGACACACTTGATTTGTAATTAACAGTTGCTATAAGACATGTAAATAATTCTGTTAACTGTAACTTGTAACTCAGATTTACCTTCATATATATTTAAGTGCTTACTATGGACATTAATCTAGTATTTTATTAGTGTTTTTTCCTTGTAAATAGCTATATTATGTTGCCGATTTACATTAACATTAATTTTCCTAGTTTGCATATAATGAACTCCAACAACTAAAGGTCCTTTCCATATACCATTTATAACAATTTCTGCAAGTACAGGGTTTAATATTGTATTTTACATTTTTCTACATGTGCGCAGTATCTTAAAATTTCATGTCACTGCTGTTTAATTGTCAATGTTGAATTCTTAACCAAAGCCATTTAGGATATAAAAACATCACTCTCGTCTGATCTTGAATTGTTTATGAACGAGCCAACAACCCAAGTCACAGGCAATGCGTTCGTGCGCCATTTTCAAATTCGAAATGTTGAAGTTGATCAACCCCAAGAAACCGTGAAGCATTTCCTCGAGTCGTTGATGGTTTCAATAGTCATGATGGTAACGGAAATAGAATCCTATCATAGTTAGGAACACGAGGACAATTTTATGAGATTAAACGATTTTAGCTTTTTTGCCAGCTAAACAGCGAAATACAACTTTAAGTGTCCTGTAACTACATGGCAATTAAGTAAGTTATAATCTTAGCAATTCTTTTATCTTGTTTTACACATTTTTGTATTGTAGTTTGTTACATTCTACATATGCACATATTTGATTGTCATTTAAATTGAGAACTTGCTGCTACAAATTCTTACAATTCAATGTGACTGTCGGCATAATGGCAACATTTCAGAACTCTGTTAAAGTTTGAAGAATCAGTCAAAGCGAATAAACGACAGAAATCAACTGAGTGGAATTTTTTAACCTTTCATGAATCATCTGCCTGGGTCGGTAGATGTAATGACCATAAGTCGACTCATTGAGTCTAGACTTGACCATCAACGGCTGGTAGATCATAGCACAAAAATCAGCCCCTAATTTGAGCGTAGAATGTTCTTTAACAAGTGGTTTAAATAGAAACCTAGGCTTTGAAAGAAGCTAGGTTTCATATACAGTGGCATGTAGTTTATTGGAATGCATGGCTTTGCTGTCCAAAACTCTTAATTCAAAACAAAGTTGTTACAAAGCCGTTTTCAAAACTGTCTTACCTTAAAAGGATTTCATTTCAATTGCCATGAAAAGCATTCAGAAAATCAAATGGCTAGCTAGTCCTTCAAACAATTTCACTTCAATTTAGACACACTGCGCTACCATAGCAAGGACATTAGTCCAGTTTGACAGGCTCATCATGTGAAAAAGGAACTGGTACTTAAACCTTTACTAAATAAATTCACCATTTCAGTCACTAGAAAATTGTCACATAAGAACCCCCACCATACAGTTCCACACAATTTTTTTCTGATGATGCACTTCGTGGTATTGCGCAGCCTCTTTCTGACTCATACAGAACAACAGAAATAAGGTGGAAATGTGTATGTATTATTCCAACAACTGTAACAAAAGTTGGTTATTTACAAACAGTGTGAACATAAATTGAAAATTGTTTTGTCAGCACAGTATGTCCATTACAATATCTGAAAATGAGCACCATTGAGTTACATGTTCTTTAAGGATAAACTGGCAGCAAGACTACAGGAATACACATTTATATCCAGTATCAACATCCTCAAGCACATTAAACTTTGTTAATAGACCAAAAAACCAGCCAAATTTATTTTTCTCTCCCGACATTTTCTTCACTGATATTCTGAGAAAATTAAAAGTAAATCCCAACTGTTAATGCCCTTCCCCAAGACATGTTGATGTCTGTGAACAACTAAGTTTGAAAAATAAAAAAGATAAAAATAATATCCTAAATAATTAAACTTACAGTTATCTCAAGCATGCAGACACTACTCCAACTTATCTTGCCATTAAATTGTTAACACTTCTGCAGGTAAAATCCTGACCATTTTGTAATGATTCTTATGTCAGGTATTGATCAACTGCAGACACTTTCATAGGTACAAAAATCGGCAACTTCAAGACTGCAATACAACAAGCGCAAGACAATTTAACACGCCAAAAATACTGCCCATGAGCCTCGTCCCTAACATAAAACAACAGAGAAACAAAAAATGTTATTAAACATACCTCACTTCCGAATATGAATAAAATCACTTTTTCCAACAACGATAACAAATATCAAAGCAAACCAAGACTCGGCATTGAAATACTTGAATGAGTCCACAGATCGTCACATTGTTGTCAGCTAGGGATGTGAACATGTAATCTAATGAGTCCAGTGATCATAGTCACATTGTTGTCAGATAGGGATGTGAACATGTAATCTAATGAGTCCACTGATCATCGTCACATTGTTGTCAGATAGGGATGTGAACATGTAATCTAATGAGTCCAGTGATCATAGTCACATTGTTGTCAGATAGGGATGTGAACATGTAATCTAATGAGTCCACTGATCATCGTCACATTGTTGTCAGATAGGGATGTGAACATGTAATCTAATGAGTCTACTGATCATCGTCACATTGTTGTCAGCTAGGGATGTGAACATAAAATCTAATTCCAAGAAAAGAGCCATGAACAGTATGCAGCTGTTTAACAGATGATACTGAATCCAAGAGTGTAGCACATTTAAAAACAATTAAACATGAAAGAATGGCAAAGTTGGTCATAATTCTTGATTGCCTTAAGGACATAACATCTTTGATAAAGCACTGACATTTCTACGAGTGAGCAAAAAGCAACATTCATCAACGGAATCTGCTTTCTTGATCATTATTCAAAATGTAGGCGAAGTAGATCTTGGCAGCCTACTGAGTTCATCATCTTCACTGAGTTCTTCTTCACCGGCTAGTGGTGCAGGACTCTTCTCATGGCGAGCTGCATCATGATGAAAGCCAGGCTTGAGAGTGATCTTGACTTCTGTAGCAGTATTTTTGGTGATTGCACCGTCTTCAACAGTCAACGAGTCTTTAACATTTTCATCATGGGTGGCTGACCCTAGATTACTGTAGTTTACTTTCCTTGGCAAGTTGCTGTTAACCATTGTTGATTGTTCAGTTTGTCTTTGTGACCTCACAGTCCGCTCAGAGAACAGACTAGCCTCGTTACTAACATGAGCAGCTGTTGTGTTTAATTGATTTGAGTGCTTGTGTTTCAGACCATTTTTACCTCTGTTCATATTGCTCTCTTCAGGGTTCTTCATTAGAGCTGTAACAAAATCAAAAGGGTCCGTTTCCCCGGCAGCAGCGAGTGTTAAATTCGTCTCAATGACACTTTCCTTGGAGCTAATTACTTCATTGTCACCTATAAAGCTATTGATGTTGTTAACGATGGTTGACACGGAGGGTTCGGCCATGTTACTGTTATTGACATTGTCACTGGTGTAGACTACATTACTAATGTCCCTAGCATTGATGGGCTCTGGTGGGAGAGGCTTACGCGTGCTTGCTGAATAGGATGGTGGAGGGTTGTCACTCCTTTTTCTTGGGGGTACAGGTGAAGGTATCTCCAACTCCATGTCAATCAGGTCTTCTGTAAAGATTTGCAAATGGACGCTTAAGTTGAGGGTAGTTTACTCAGTACATTTCATTTTTAATGTAAATGGAATACAATGGACAATGATCATACGATGTGTAGTTTCAGTAATTTTTATATTTGAATTGCAACATGCAGGTTGTCAACTGAACCACTTTTAAATTCTTTGATCGATAACAAGCTGAGCAGGAATTTACCAATAAAGACCCAATGGCTAAGTGTACTTATCCGGGTTAACGCTCATGTTCAGCTTTCCAGCCACCCTCAAACTTCCAAATTTTCCCTTTTACGTGCCCATGCTCAGCTTACCACCCAACCCCAAATCAACCGAGATTTCCTCAAAAGTGCCAGTTTCTTTTTGACCGCTCGTTTCTATCTCCCTATAAGTTCAGAAGTCGCTTACCGTTGAGTAACAATTAGTCAGTTTCAGCAAAACCAGCGTTATGGTTTATTCTTTTAATAGACTCTTGCACATGAAGTCCAGCTTTAGGCAAAGTGCCCACCCCAGACTTCTCAAAACAATGCTAAGACCATATGCTTGGCTTAACGCCCAACCTGCGATTACTACGATCTCCAATTTAAGCCTCCCCAGCAGTAACCTGGTTATGGTAAAAGAATCAGATTTTGTAAACAGCCTGACATTTGAGCTCAACACAGCAGGAGACAACCTTAAGTGACAAATCAAGAGAATCTGCAGGTAATGGGAATTCTTTGCTCAAAATATATTTCTAATTATATTTAACCACTAACTGACGCAGATAGAAGTATGCAAAGTAAGAAAAAAAGTCAACATTTTGCAGTTTTGAATTTGCAAAATTTACCGAAATGACCAGCATCTGGCACATCTATATATTACATTCAACAATTCAGAATTCCTTTCAAATGAGAATGCCTACAACTTTGGATAAAACCCCAGAAAACAATGCTTTTTGAAATCTACTAATTTTTTCATCCCATCACCAGAGAAATAAAATGCTAACATTGGCCTCAATGAGGTGATTATGTTAAAGAGTGACTACTGGCACTGAACTCTGTATGCAATCTTGTATACAAAGTCAAATGTTAACCAGACTGTGAAGACGATGGCCTCGATTGTTGTATATGATGAGGCAGCTGAAGGGCCTTTTTGTCTCATAAACTGGCATTTTTGTCATTCACGAGCGTTAAATCTGTGGTGGAAAGGGGAAAATTGGTGATTCCCAGGGTGGAAAATTGATGGCAACAATGACAGAAACAAAAATGTGTCATGATTTTGTGAAACAGATAATTCCAAATCCATGGCATGGCCTGCCCTTTTCCCCTTACCGCATTCGCCCTAATAAGCGCCCATGCCCCTAAAGCGCCCCTCCCCACGCGTTTTCAGACTTTGCTAAAATAAGCGCCAGTCCATGTATGCCATGCACATGCGAAAAATGCCTTATCTACAGTTCTTAAATTCTACAGTAACGTCTTCCAATTTATCAATAAGATCAGACAGTCCTAAAAAATGATTGAGCGCGGAATTAGTAGACCACGAGCTCGCTGCTATGTCGGTATTTAGTCGTGACTATACACTTAAAACTTCCGCCGTGCTTCAAAAAGAACGCAAGTTTTGCTGATCTTGCGAGGGACGTGTGCTATTATGGTCTGGCCTTTCAGAACAGACGCAGCGTACTTGTCAAAGGGATTGTATTGTATCTTCTCTCTCAACAGATATCCAAATCTCTTTGTACACGTGAAAACCGCGAATAGAAGACTAATGAAAACTTGACCTTTGTTCAGTTAAAAGCACATGACCAGGAAGCACGCGCTACATTCAAGAATCTGTCATCGAAGATTAGTCTTCAGGAACTATCTATTCATGAAACGGGTAGCATAGCATTGGCAAGAAATAAATACTGGCACTTATTTCCAAAAGTTTCTAATACCGTAAAACGTTAACGTTATTTTTTTAAAGGGTAATTATTAATTTAGTTGTAATTGGTATTTTTAAAGTCAAAATGACCCACTGATGGTGAACACTTCCGCACCCTTACACCCCTGAATCTCCAGAAAAATAACTGTTACACTGTCATGCATCTAGTCACCCGGCGACTCAATGACATCGGTCCAGACAATTCTTGAACATTTTTTAGCAGATGAGATCAAAAAGTGCTAAATAAAACACCTTCTGCTTTACTGTGTGTGTTAATTTCCTTAGTTTCGATGCACACCTAAATCGCTGCATCATGTTTACTCTGGCAAATGAAATCTGATGACACGCACGCGCTCGTTCTCTCACAAAATACGCAGATGAACAAACATCATGTGACAAAATGTGTGTTCGGCCAGGTATTTTTCTCGTGTTGCGAGTACAATCTAGCGCAGATTTGGACATAATATGCAGTTAATCCAGACTCCACAAAAACTTAAAAATCTTAGGGACGCTATTTTGAAAACTTAAGGAGGACTTCAGGAAATATGTTGAGTCGAAACTATATTTTTACAAGGATTCAAGTTGACCTATCAGTGATCACGAGGCAGCGACGCATCAGTTGGCGAGTTTTTGCACTGGGACTTGTTTGATAGCAATGCATTGCAATTTTGTAGAAACTCTGTCATAGGTTACAGATGCGTTACAGACCGTAAATTTCATGAATTCTAGCTTACGATTTCACCTGTTTCGGAGACCAGGTTTCAACCACTTTTGGGCTATAATAAGCGCCCCCCCCTTCCTGAAGCGAATTTTTCTAAGCGCCCTGGACGCTTATTAGAGCGAATACGGTATTCGATTTCTGCATAGTTGAAAGAAAATCAGAGCAAAATCCGATGTGCTCTTTCCCAAACCATAAATCCTAGACCACTCTAGCTCAAAAAGTCACATCAACAAAATCTGATTAGTTCTACACAGCAGTCATTCATGAAGTTTTACACAACTTTTAACCCACATATCTGTGTATGTCGGACAATGCACCTGCATGAATTTTTAAAACTATTTTAGGAGTCAAACTTAATGCTACCTTTACAAAATGGCAGACAATGATATGTATTCTTTATAACATTATCCAATATACGAAAAGCAGTAAGACTGGATAAAATACACACAAAAATACCCAATGTAAGACATGATCATAAGAGAAAGCTGATGAAGCTAAGGCGCATGCACATATATGCAAAACAGTTTAATGAGCACTATTTAACTAAAAAATTACAGGGCTTGCCATTCAGCATATTGTAAATTACAGGGCTTGGCATTCAGCATATTGTAAATTGCAGGGCTTGCCATTCAGCATATTGTATATTCGCCAAATGCAACCAGCAATCGAGTTCGCCAAACTAGAACTGAGGTTGCCAAATCAAGGAAACTCTGTATGAGGGGTTGCCAAAGTCAAGGCCTCTAAAAAGGACGTATGGTTGGCAAAAGACAAAAATTAAAGGACGAGACACTTGTACTGAAGAACGTGCGAACTCAGCAAATGTCTGGCAGAACACCCAAGTTGATGTTTTTTAAGTTGTATGGAAAATTAGAAGTGTTCAATTTCCTTTTTGTCAAATGGTTCCACCTCTCATCTGCTTATTTTTGATACAGCTACATGGGTCTAATAAGCGCATACAGGTAATCAGCGAGTGTAGATAGTGTACACAGTAGCGGGTGCCACTCACCGTCTGTCTCCTCTGGCGCCTTGGGTAAAGGCCTCCTCTCTCGTTTCAGTTGAGCCCTTAGATTCTCCACTTCCTCGTACAGAGCAGACAGCTTCCCTTCACTTTCTAGCACACAAGCGCTCAGCTCCTGTAGACAGACACCACAGGCTGCTTGAAGGAAAGTTGTGTAAAACCTAGTCACAAGGCAATTGATAGCAATACTTATACCAACCCTTATGTTCTTGACAGCAATGAAGTTGAGCTCTAAATGCCACCCACGCAGAACGCACTCACCCACCCACACACACACACACACACACACATCAGATCCATTAGTACAGACAAACATGACTTCGCTAAACTCTACTACGAGCATCATATACATTGATGACAAAAGGAAAACATCAAAACACAGTTAAAATATAGGCCAAATTCTGAAATTGTACACAACAGCATGCACCTAATTAAAACTGTGTACAGCTGTCTGGCCCTTTTCCAGATCACGTGAAATATTCCCAATACTGAGAAATAAAACCACCAAATCAACACCTTGGTTTATTTAAAATGCACTGACCAGATGATAATACAATACAATTGAACACAATGAAATACAACAAAGCATAAAGGTGATCAAGGCAGAAAGAAATACAAACTGCAATGAGGATGACTAAATGTAAAAACTAACACTTAAAAAGGACAATCGATGTACGGATGAGAAGAAAAAGTGGAAATTCTGCCTATCGCGTCAAAGTCACACATACATTAAGTGCATATTAAATTCATATAAAGGAATTAAATAAATTTTCTTACACTGAGTTTAGAGTGTAGAGTTTCATTCATGTCATGAATAGCAGCCACTTCGTTGATTTGCCCAGCTTCATTTTGAAATCGACTCCTGAAAGTGCAAGGAACAGCCTGAGTATGAGCATCATGAAATATACCAATTAATTCTGACAAACTGGTTGTGAAATTTTCCTTGCCTAGGTTCCTACCATTTACAGAAACTTGACAAGATCCCTGTGAGTGATATGAGACAGCCCAATTTTGGGAAGGGGCGGCCATTCCTGGCTGGTGGTGTTTTGACACTACTTTTTAAGTGCCACAACAATGAATGATTTGCTTGTAGATGGAAATATAATTTTTTGGTTAAGAAAGGTCGAGACACTTTCTGCAAGGTAGAGTGGGCTGGTGTACAATTTGCGATTACTGCAGCAATGAGGAAATGTTCCATAAGCTTAGCTCATTTCCAGAACAACATAATTATACTTGTAATAACAATTGGCACTTTTCAACAATATTTCTACGGCTTATTAATAGGCAGACACACCATGTAAATAATGTACAAAACCTGCAAATAAACATTTTTCTACTAATAAAACATGTTTAACAATGGAACGAAACGAGATTAATTTCCAGCATGTAAAGACAATTTGCCCAGCATGTTTATGGCAGTTGATTGAAGCTTTCTCATGAATATTCATGTCACTTCATGAGCAGTCTTTATGATGGAGCAGAAACAAAAACAGGGCTTGCACAGGCAGCTAGTGAAAAAGTAGGAACATTTTGACACAGAAGTTGAAATACTTATATACATTTCAGTAGTCAGTGTATTGATTACTGAACCACATAGTACACGTAGCTGACTAAATATCAATATCTAATAGCCTTGAAACAGAAAAGAACACCTACTACTAACATATTTGATTAAGTTTGTGTGAATCTGTATTATCATCTAACAGATGAGAACATTCAATTTTTTAGTGTATCCTAATGAAACAATATAAATTATCTGCCTCATGGGGCTTACACGTTTAAGGCAGCTTAATTCACTGAGCAGGGCCAAATTAGAAAATGTAAGACACTGACGATCTTTGTGAAAAACAAAAAATAACCTAATACTCAATCCCAACAATCTAAAAGTGCGTCGGTCTTTTTTTGCAAAATGCTGATTTCATTCTGGCCTGGCAATAGACATTTTGACATTTGTGATTAAGAATTGATATAATTCCAATGAGACAGAAATGCACATATCTTACATCTCATGCATATAATAATTTTTATGGAGTCAGTGATGAAGAAAGTAGAAAAAAAGCAAGAAAGTATTATAAAGTAGGAATCTAGATATAGTAAGAAAAGCAGGACATATTTCATAGACTATCATGTAATCCCGATATCTCAGTTGTGAAATATGTATACTACGCATCTGAAAAATGGAACAGCTTGTGTATTACTGACTAGTGTGCATAGCACTCCAATAATCTTGTTTGCTTGTTTGTTGTACTATGGGTCGATGGCCATGTGTACAAATAAAGGTAGAAGAAACACATTTCAATAACTATGAAGAGTAGGAGCTGTACGAACCCTGCAAAAATTCCTCAAAAAATGCACTACGTCCAACAACTATGACATGTTTTCTAGACAAATCACCATGTATTACAATAACAATATTCCCACAGACACTACCTCTCCGATACTTACTTGAACTGCGCGACTGTGTCAGCAAAGGCACCTGAGTTGTTACTGGCTGATAGTTTGTAAGGTTGATGAACGGAATCACCAAGGTTCATCACTTCAACTGGTATACCAGTGAAACCCCTGAAATAAGCGCAAGGTGAAACAGCTCATGACAAATGAAAACAGGGATCTGTTTGATGAAAAGTGACTTAAATACTTAGTCAGAAATTTTGACTAACACTCCAACTTCAAAATAGCCAAATATAAGTTTTCATCATTTGACTATTTAAGAGCACATCTAAGTTTAGAAATAATTTACACTAATCATTTGAGCAGCTAGCAATCATTATGTTCTTTTCATAGACCTAAAACTTTTGGCGAAGAGCGAAAAAGTCAATTTTTCACAACTAGCTGCATGGAGGAGGAAGTTTCAGTTATAACAGGATAGCAAAAATTGATGCACTCAGATTTACTTCGAAAGAGGGGCATTTACAACAATTCTTTGTCTATTCAGCACATGATAGCAAGAACTTTTAATTTGACAGTATTTTGTCAAATTTTTTATAAAATCTAACATCAAGATAATTTAAAACTCACTGACTCACATAGTTTGTAGTTTACACCTATAAGAAAATGTTTTATAAATTCACTATTACTGATGAAATGCTTCACTCAGCCTAGAAAAAAGAGAAATGACAATTTTGGCATTTAGTTTTGTGCAAGACAAGTGAATATCTACAATACATTTATGTACTGGAGCTTGAATGGACAGACAGATTGTAACCAAATACCTGAATCATCTACAGAGGTGCAACTCAGTGAACACACTAACAAGGGATTCACTTACCTCCTGTCCAACTGCAGAAACGTATGATCAAATGAGTGTGTTGATTGATTGGTAGTCAAGCTAGCAGAGAACAGGGCAAACACAAACTGCTTTGACTGAACACCTGGGAACATTGATGAAAGGTGGGCATGGATACATCGCTCACGTAAGGATGGTCGCAGGGTAGAGTTACGTCGGAACTTGTACCAGCCAATCACATTCTGGAAGAGGGAGAAGAAAGAGCGAGACGGGTGATATGCACGGACAACTTAGAAAACAAAGCTCCTTAAAATAGAGCTTGCATGCTAATTCCTTATTTCTGTGATTGATTGGTCAAATAAGTTAGAAAAACAACATATAGCGACGATGTGAATATGAAGTAGGTTGAAAATTGCCAAATGTTTTTAAAAACGAGTTTTGTTTTGAAAACGACCCGCCGTAAATCACTCAACTAGGTCCAGTAAATATCGCGACATGGTGTTGGGGAATAACACTGTATGATGCAGGCTACGTGAGTCCCTAAAGTATTTCATAAGTGCAAAGGTCACCTATAAACAGAATATTTTGTTTTCATATTTACAAGTTGTCAATGAATACAGTTACACTTTGTTGCTAATCAATAGCATTATTGTTTAGTTCCTGATGTACATTAGCATGATTAGGAGCATGCAAATACATCTTTAAAGGTGGACTTTAGTGCCAGAAATCATTTCAATAATCCAAATGTGGTGTAGAGCTTTAAATTATTTTCAAAGTTTTATTTCAGCAGTCCGTTCATGAAAAGAGATTAAACAGTTAGGTCTGAAATTTGTGTTGCACTCTATACACATATTTCTAAAATTAATTAAATCTCACTTCTCTAGCAAAATTACATAGTCGACCTGAGACTACAGCCATAACTGCTAGTTACTGAGATAACTTGTATAAAGTCTTTTCAGGTCGTGATGTGCTACTGATTAGATTGCTAAACTGTATTCAGTAATTGCAAAAGGGGAGTGGACAAAATTTCTGACTTACACAAGTTTTATTAAGTCACGTGTTATGAACCAGCCACAGATCAAATGAAAGAGCATCATCATTAACTTAAAGGGGTACTGGACTTTGAGAACCAATGTGATGTCTGTTATTCATTGGAAACGACCAGTCCTCAAAATGTATAACCATTACTGACAAAACAACAACCCCACCTTGTGTTCATTTCGAGTAAGTGCTGCCACCTCAGCTGGATCCACTTTACCAGCCACATCGTAAAAACGGCCAAGATTGTTGCATGGTAAAAATGAGTGGATGGCTGTAACAAACAATGTCTTGGCTTTCAACAGTATACAGTAAATAGACAGTAAAACAAAGTTAACTAGAACGACGAGTAACATCTTGAAATTGAATCAAAAAGTGAACCAAGACCACAATCTAAAAGATCAATGTGTTTGACTAGCAAACATAAATATCTCCCAGTTGGATAAAATAATCCGTAACAAATAAGCGCTGTGTCAGAACAGAGAAAAGAAATCAATCAAAAGTGATGGTTATTGGGAAATAGGGTTTCTAAATCTAAAAAGTTTGATTTTCTTTTTC
Organism: Phoronis australis; assembly: GCA_002633005.1. Classification (NCBI taxonomy): domain Eukaryota; kingdom Metazoa; phylum Phoronida; family Phoronidae; genus Phoronis; species Phoronis australis. Next base: position 277,171 of record NMRA01000434.1, on the reverse strand, counting down.
AGCTTTCAAATACTGTAGTGAATATGCAAAGGTGAAGTCGCTTGAAAACAAAACTTTTAATTGAGCAAGAAAGCAAAACTTTTAAGTTACACACATAAATTCCACCAAGTGAACAGGCTAAGCAAACAACTTTAAAATTAATGCACATTGAATATGAGCGGCATAAAATGCAACTCACAGGTAAAAGATTCCTCTTTGACATTCTGCATCTGAGAATCACTTATAGTACTAGTCACCTGGTTCTGAATTTCACCAATCAAAAAACCTTCCTGAAAAATAAAATTAAGAATATATCACTCATCTTTGGCAACAGGGGGAGGTGAAAATGGTGATGGAATACCGGTGACAACATTGGTGACCTACGGGAAGCATAGCTTCTCCTATAGTCGAGCTTGTCTATCACTCCAAGTTTTTTCTTCCCATCTGGCTAGCAGACTTACACCAAACGTGACTTTGATGTTTAGCCAGGTTGAGACATAATTTGCTGAAAATGCTTCTGGAGTGAAGGCTATAGAGGATTGCATTCTTGACTAGCCTAGCTAAGATGGTAAGCACAGTCTAGTATGAATATAGTCTTAAATTACTGCATTCACCCTAATCTATCAAGTGGCACAAATGTTCTAATAATCAGCAGCATAGAAACTGCCACTCATGAAAAACAACAGCTTTGATAATTTCATGCGCCGCAGCAGAAAGTTAAACTATTTTGCAATCTCCTGTGATGAATTGGTCATTCATGTAGCAGAGCTTGGCACTAAACTAACATACATCCCGTTACAACTAAAGGTACGCAAGTGGAGTGAACTCACTGGCACTATTAAGAGAATAAAGAACAATTGTTCGTGGATTGTTTGGTCCATTTCTTGGAATTTTGTCCCGTATGTACCTAGAAGGGACGTACTCAGTCTCTGCCATAACACATTGGAGACATATATGAATTTTCGTAATCTGTACTTTCATCTTGTGCATACATTACTTACCGACACAGCTTGCTAACAGAAATTTTTTAAATAAAAAATTGGTGCACATTTTTAGGTGCAGCGGGAGAACAAACACGTTTAATTTTCAACCAGGCCACTATAACTGACAATTTTGGCTTTGAGTGGAAAAACCAAAGCATGTTTTTGATGGATGCAAACTTCTAGCTTGGTGGCCGGAATTCAACTAATGGCTGTTTGATATACATAGCATTAAATGCCTAAGTAGCCTGGTGGGGAGTAACATAGACCTTATGTTCTTGCAATAGTAGGAACTGTGACGTACTGCCTAACGCAGAGCAGAGAATAGCCTTGGTACAAAGCTGTATATAAATATACAGCTTTGCACCGATGCGGGTAAAAAAGTGTTAAGATAAAATCTGACACAAAATTAGCGTCATTAAAAACTTCCTTGAGTAATTTAAATTATTTAACGGTGTTGGCAAAAATGGCATTCTACCAGTATTCTGCTGCTAGAGTTGTGGAGCGATCTTTAGCGACCACTTTCGGCGCCATGAAATTTTGCCTCACCTATTGGCCAGTTTCTTTTTTCGCCGATTCTTCAATCAACTGTTGTTCTTTCATGAGGTTGCGTACACGTCACAACAAATTATCAGAACTGGTTTCACCTCATTAAAAGTTTTTAGAATTTTGGTACCGAAAAATTGAATTTCAGAAGAAATTTTGTTGCTTCCAAGCTATCATTATCTCCCGAGAGATGTCGCAAAAATTTAGGAAATGGTGCGTGCGCGTGACACGAGTGTACTGTTTTCAAAACGACGAAATACTTTTCATTGTTAGAAAAGGTAGAGAGTTATGCAAGAAAATGAAGTTTATTGAATTGTTTTTCACTTAAACGGCTGTAACGGGCAAGGTGAGTGTTGGTTGACTCCCAGATTTTGCATGCACACCGTCCAGTGTTTAGCTTTACATGTTGATACAAGTTTCATGGCACGGTGACGAGCAGAACTACCTTGGCTGTGTGCAATTTCACTGTCTACGGAAGAAATACATGCAGTGGTACCTAGCTGCATTTTGACGATAGTCTTCATACAGCTAGCTGGCTGGCCAAGCAGAGAAGAATGCCTGGATGTGCGGTTACCCTAGACAGTGACTACCGTCTCGAAGTTGAATTACAGACAGTGAAGCTCCTATAGACGCTTCATACGCCAGAAATTTTTCTGCGAATTATGCCTCACATTGATTAAACAGTCAAAGTCACATTGTTATAAGTACCCTTTGCACATGGAGGGACACCTTAGGAGGCAGTTGATGTCTTTAATTCCTTCCGACTGGAACAAATGGCTCCCGTAATCTAACTTCATTCAGTTGGCCAAATCGGCAACTGGCCACTTTCAACACTGTGCACGGTAGGTGGTATGACGTCATATCCCCTACAATACACTGGGCAAAATGGGCAGTTTCCAATTTCGGGTACTGACCGAAGGACTACTAGAGTAGAAGAAAAAGTGTGATTACTGGAATATTTGTTCGAGTTGGAAGGATTAAGACATCGACGGCCTCCTAAGGTATCTCTCGCAATAGGTAATAATAAGAACGTGACTTTGATGTTTTCATCAGTGTGAGGCGCATGAAGCTCCCATAGGTGCTTCACCGTCTCAACTGATAAGCTAGAGACGGTGGTCACTGTCTTAGTGTCTAGCGGATGCCCGTGTTTGTTCTTTCAGTTTCATTATCCTATTCTCAGGTCACTCATCAATGTCTAAACACCTGCATAATCACAAAATGGACCACAAAATGTAGTGCAATTTTACCGGACACGATCACGTATGTTTTAAATAATTAACCTGGTCTCCAGGGCTGTTCCAATGCTCAAAAAGTAAGGAGGAAATCAAACACCCGCTTGTTTTCACTTTGACCGACATGTTGGATCTCGTTTGTCAAGAAATAATGGGTTTTTACCGAGTATTGATGATATTGCCCATAATATAGTAATAATTGACCCACGCATGCTTCAGTCCCAATTTCGCATGTTACAGCCCTCATTTGTTTGCAAAAATACTAACATAAAATAGTTAAACAAAAAATCCCTTATGGTCATGTGACTAAAGCAACCCAGACACTAATCTTTGCCCAAGGACAACGGTACGAATACAGCGTTGTTAAAAAGTAAAGGAGTCTGACGCACTACTGTTGAGGCTATTTAAACATGTATAGAAAAATGGAAAAGGTAATGACTAGCGTGCAAGGCGATTGCTTTATTTGTTTTATAATCCTCATTTTCTGAACAACAAACACGTAAGAAAGAAGTTACCCTACTTGACGGTTTTCACCATTTTCACGTTTCACCGACACACCTTATGCTCGAACGTTCTCACATAAGTGAACCAGCAATCTCTTTTAGTATTAAACTGCCCTACTCTTTACCGATGGCTGGACTGCATGCAGTCAAACCACGTTACAAATCTTCTTTATGTTCAACTCCAAAACTTTAATACTGAATTCCCAATTGCCAAGCCGACCAAATAGGCTGTACAAATTGGCTTGGTTACAGAGAGCTTCAGTTAATGGATGCTTTAGAAAGTTTCTAGAATGGTTCGGTACAATGCAGTAGACCTGTCTTGATATAGCACAATTCATTCCAATTGAAGGTTTTGATCCACGATTTGTGAAGCACTTGTTCCAGGTTTCTTGATGTGCGATAATGTGGTTTATCCCAGTGCAGTAGCAAGTTTTGTGGAAGGCCTGTCATTGACCCACCAGAGTGTACAACTTCTAGGCTTTCCGATTGGTTGCTTTGTTGAGAAATGCATCTTTATACAGCCCCATCTAGTGTTGAGAAATGCCTTTGTGGATTACTGCTGCTACTGCAACAAGTAGAGACTTAGAACTACGTATTTTCATCACTATTTAGCTGTCCAAAACTGCATTAAGCCAATTTAAGTCATAAAATCTGTATTGTATTCCTTGACAGGACTTGATTTCCGTTACCAACAAGAACACCAAAAGTAGTGACTCAAGAAAATGCTTCAACATTTTTTGGAGTTGGCCAAAGAATTGTGAATTAAAAATTGGCGCTTGACTTGAGCTGCTAACTCAGTCACAACAATTCACAATCCGGGATGATTGAACGCAACTTCTGCGAAATGCTCCTTGATGTGATAATAGAGTTCCTGAAGTCCCATTGATTGCATCAAGACCTCTTGTGCTATATCTTGTTGATAAATTACAATTATGGGAAAGTCGATTTGCTAAATACCGTTTGTGATGGCGACATGAATGATTTTTCATGTCTATCCTTGTTCTAAGAGCAGTGAGTATGACTTACGGTAAATGTAAACATATACTTCAAACACTTAAGGTAATGTGACTTTTACTTTGGGACTTCCCATTACACAAAATGGTTGAGAATTGATTGTGTTGATTTAATTTTGCGACTGTCACAAAAATTGATGTATTAGAAGCAAGTTAACATCTTTTGTTTTTCCATGTGTATACTGTTGTTTGAGTGAAGCTAAGCAGTGTGATTTTTTTGGCTCAAGAAACTGCTTCATTCAAATTAAGCTGAACATTTTTGATCTGCTGAAACTGAGATCAAATAAGTACTTCTTATCACTGATACTAAGTGAAAGCTTAAATTTCGTTGAAACCATCCAGTCTTATGTAAAACACATCCTCAAATGGTATACTTCTAAGATATATTACAAGTGTCTAAAAATTTTAAATGCATATTTTGAAATTTAATTGATTTTGATATCTCCGTGATGCAATGTGTAACTCTTCAAACAGTACTGACTTCAGCTGCACTGTACAACTTCCCAGGAGTTGCACATAAGACCTTTCCTTTTGTCAACCCTGTATTAATCAGATATCTGGCACAGGTCATAGTTCAAGCAACTGTGAGGCTATCTGGCGATCACCTCTGAAGGCTCAAATTTACATCTTGAGCAAACATTGTATTTAAAGCAATAGACAATCATTTTACCTATGTGTGACTGACTATTGGAACTGTCCAAGAACAAGGGAATGTCATCAGTTTTGGATCTACTGGAGAGGCATAGGGTCACCACTCAAAAGGTTGGAGTCATTGGTGATGTTAGTTGAGTGAACTAAGGTCATTCTTGGTGTATTTTCATTCATCAATGAATTACCGTAGTTCACCGTACTGTTAGCAGTGTGTAGTAGAATATAAGTGACTGGCTACATTGATCATTTCTTTTCACACGTGAGCTAGTACTAGAAATAACTGGTGTATAGAGCCACTTTGGCCACTCCCAGACTTACAAACCCATCAGAGTCATACATAATTACGTCTAACACATAATTCTGAAAGTGAAGGTCAAATTAGTTCTGTGCTGTTCTTTTTTTCAAGATCATGTTCATTGCTGAGATGTTGAAATTGCTCGCTCAGGAACAATTCCTGTTTTACAGAAATTTTGTTTAAGGACACAGTTGTTCTGAATGACTTCATCTAACATTCTGCAAACGTATATGGCTTTAGATGGCATTCACTATGAACTCATATTTTATCAATGACATGCAGCTATTGATATTTCACTCTGGCGGTACTCCTGTAAATTTGCTTTAGGTGAAGTTTCTCAGTCATTTTTAACATGTCTGAGTGCCCGAGTGTTGATCCTGTGGCGTGGGAGTTGATAGACGTCATGCTTTGATATCTACTATTTATACTAACTACTCGTAACTGGTAATGTATTAGTGTAGGCTGCTGAAGTAACAACCGTAAACTGGCGGGTTAATGCCTGGGTCGCCCATTCCCGACTTTTTGTCAATTTTCGGTTTAAGCGTCCACTGCTTGAGAATTGCCCATGCCCTACTCTCTGCAAATTTCCACTTAAGCGCCCACCTCTGAGGTACCGCCCATCCCCAACTTACAGCTTACAGAACTTGCGCTTGAACTCATGCTTTTGTTCACAGCGATTGCCTCGGGCTCAGACTTCCGTGTTTGCTTGAAACACGGCATGCTTACACCTGCGTACAATTGTCTTAAAAATATGTTTTTCAGTCGGCATTTGTGGAATAACTCAAGTGCTGCAAATACCTTTTTAACTTATCAACCGATCTTTTGTTAAATTAATATAGGCCTACTCTGTAGATTTTTATAGAAGTTGCGCTTTTCAACTATGAGATTAGTCATTGTTCAGAGCCCCCTTGTGGCGACATGGCATAATTTTTGGTGACAAGTGCACAGGACACACGGAGGTCTTTTGGGTGCATAAATTCATATTCATAGCCAACCGAATGAATGTCCTCCCCTTCCTGGAACCACGATAGTCATGGGCCGTATGCTCCAAACACGTACCCAAGGTGATTTTTTTAATTTACTGATTAAGTTACCGATTTGTCGTCCTGATGTTGGAAAAAAACAATTCGCACTTCCAGCTTTTTATTACCTCTGCCCCGGTATCCGGCTGTTTCTGAAAGAAAAAATGTCAAAAATCCGTACAAGCAATAACCCATTGGGACATTCAGGAATTCCTCTTTACCACGCTAACTTGGTGGGGAACACAGGTCAGTTATTTTGTTTTTTCTCTGCCTCCTTCCTTGCATGTTTAGTGACAACATCGGTAAACCTGCGGTGAGAAACAATAATCTCGATCAGGCTGTGACATTGTTCGCGTGTACAAATTTTAGGAGTGCACCTTGCAAATATTAGGCCTGTTGTGTTGCGATGTATCACTATCGCATTAAATGTTCAAACAGTAAAGTAGTGTACAGATGTGCTGGAGAGGGAAGCAGTAATCGGCTAATAATGCATGAATACACAAAATGTTTGTGCTAGTAAATCGATATGGGTGTTTTCAGTGTGGTGTTTTCAATGTGTTGTTCGGCAGCGTGAATGGAACTCGTACGCAACTTGCTATTAACTAAACTCAAAATGTTAGCGTGCTGTATCCTACGTGTGCGCTGCCTTTTATCTAAGTCGCCGTGTTGACCTTTGCAACTGTGAAGAAATCACAAGACGTCATTGAGAATACAATAAACGTTTGTTTTACTAACACTGCAAGAAACATCACTGACAATTCCACTGCACTTCTATCTTACAACAGGTAAACTTACGCAACAAAAAGGTCAACACGTTTTTTGCACTTATACGGTCTTCAATCAATATTTTACAGTCAAGTAATTTTAATCGTCCTCGGAGAAACCCTCGAACTCATCGGAGTCTGATTTCTCTTCGTTAAATACCAAGTCAACAGCCACTCGGCCCATATTGGTGTCCCGGTCGACAATGTTGAGACTGTCAGCAAGCCGATCATCCAACAGGTTGTCTTCACTGCCATCTAAACTATTTTTCTGAAAACTGTTTGAAAACTATTTTTGATGACGTCCTCGCTCACGGCATTCTACGCTCTTCTGACCCAGTTAATGATGTTTTGTCTGGAGGCCACCAGCAAGTTATCTTGAGCAGTTCTACGCAGAAGTTGTCGCCAGGCCTTGTATTGTCGGTGCATTTCGTTTTTAAAAGGCCTGTTCCACGATACATCGGCTGACTGGCAAAGCAAGTTTTTTGAGTGTTTGGCGAGAACAGACTTCGAGACATCGTCATGTATTTTCAGACGGAGCACGTGATTTTGCTAGGTTGAGCCAGATTTGAATTGACCAATTAATCAAACCCCCCTCTCGTAATTACACGCAGAGAGCATGTGATTTTGATAGATTTATCTCTTGGATCAACCCAGATTTGAATCTAGCCACTGTTTTCACTCTCCTCTTGTTGTAATTGCAAATGGTTTGTGTCGGCCGGGAACGAATCATCCTTGTTTTTAATCCAGGAAATGAAATGTAGTCCTGTTCACTGATCTGAAACAGTACTTGCTGATACGATAATTGGACTGCCATTCAAGTTTCATGAAGCTTTGTGGAATGACATTTTGCAATGCACTAATATATTTGAAAGCATCTCAGTTTTTAACAATGTTCTCGTGAAATCACCCTTTCAAAGTCGAAATCTTGTTTTTGTTTGAGGAGTGAAAAACTTTGTGGTTGTTGGGTTCCGCTGATTGACCGTGCTCGAATGAACACCCCCACGCTTGCCTGATTCGGCTAAAACTTGGACATAAGCGCCCACTGCTTTGGTAATCGCCCACCCCAGATTTTTTGCCAATTTTCGGTTTAAGCGCCCACTGCTTGAGTAATCTGCCACCCCCTGCCTCAGGGCTTCCCAATTTAAGCACCTAGGGCGTTAACCCGCGAGTTTACAGTACTAAATAGGGCCTAGTACGCACTGGGGAATATTTCCTTATAAGCCACAATTTCACAAACTTTTTAGCAGTATCTTATGCCCATATTACCAAGGTGGTCAACAGTCCATATTGAAAACCTTAATTGTAAAACTTCCATTAACTTGCTTGTTTGCAGAGGTGGTATATAACTTTAATGTGAGTACGCTGTTTGGTTCATCTAGGTGTCATCCAACAAACTTGAATTTCTTGGTTTAGGAAGATGTGCTACATTGTTCTGGATTGGATTATTCTTGAATGAGCTCCATTGCTGCTTGACATTTGCAGCATTTCTCAATGATAATAGAATACCATGTTCATGCGTTAACCAGTGAAGATGTACATCAGTCTACCGTGCCCTGGAGGCTTTGGGATAGGTGAGGGATTGGGATGTAACCTGGCATGTTCATATTAGTTAGGGGTATTATTGTGTTACTAGGAATGGATTCAAGAGAATAATTTATCAGCGTCATTGCTTTTGGTGGTGGTGTTATTATGCAGGCATTTTTTGTTGATCATATCAACCATTTCTGTGAATTCATATGAATGGTACGAAGTGATATGACATAAATGTAGTCTATTAGAATTCTCATTCAAGTAATAGTTGATATAATTTCTCGTGCAAAGTTTAACATCAATCCTTATAATTTGCATAATTTCTTAGGTATTTCTGCGGTATGTCCCATCCGTTATACACTCAAATACTGCACAATTCATTTCCACTAAACTCTGCCAAATGGAAGACTATCGTATCTTCACCATCAGGGACAAATACAGTGCAATCGTTCCCTTATCTTTAAGCAATGATAAATGATCTAAAGAAGTTTTCCATGAATGATTATATATGTCGATCAGACTGATATCGACCAAAATGTCACTGTAGGTGAACGGATGACGGCATAAAATGTGATTGCGTTCTAAAGCTAAGATTTTTATGTTCAATCACCGTACAGAAACAACTCCATGATTCGAGCCTCTGAACTCCAGTACCAGACCAGCAGACACCAAACCCATGGCGCAAGACTTAAGACCCGCGCCCTTAAACTTTTAGAGGTTTCCTTCTTAATAGTGGCAAACAAATTTCATGAAAGTGAAGATTGCAAGCTGGGTTGTGTGCTATAGACTTCAGTAGGACTGTCGTGATGCAGTTGCACCAAGAAATATTTGTTTATGAAAAGGAAATGTTGAAATTAGTGCTGTGATTTAACCTGTCACATCCATAGCTGCCATTTTGTTAGTGTATGCTTGTGAAATCCCTAGCATATTCTTTCACTTGCGTGAGTTTGCTCAAGGTCTTGCAGGATCTTGTTTTTTCGTGAGTTTTCTGCCTCAGTGGAACGCAGTCCTGGTATTTTTGTACACATGGTTTTATTTAAAAGGAAACCAAACCAGGTTGTGGCCTATTAACAGACATTTAAACAACTTTATGTCCAATTCTCTGAAACAAAGTAATGCTTTGTAACCCTTGACAACCCTCAACAACCCTCAACAGTAAGGAGGAAAATTTGAAAACTCCTTTGGAAATATGATGAACGGGCAAACGTGGCCTTCACTTTCAGTGAACTACAAGCAACTGGGAAAATAAAATCCACCAGGAACCATAATAGCCAATCTGTGTCATAATGAGTATGAGTTTTTAGTTGTGTGTCTTTCAAGATTGACGCCAATGATCCATTAGCAGGTGACTGAATGAGGAATGGTTGAAATCATCAAACTAGGGTTTAGTATCCTTCTAAGGGATTAAACATATTTATGTTAAAAACCAATCAATTTTGAGTTTACTTTTGCTTGTTTAAAGAATTTGAATTTTCTATCGCAGTTATTACAAAAATAACCTCGTATATGAACTGCTTCTGGCTTCTAGTAACTTTTTGTTAATATCACTAAACTTGTCACCTTGTACTGTTTGGTTGTGAGACAGCACGGTAATTACTTCAGTTGGGAGGTTTATTTCCTTGGAACAGCACATCTTTTTGATTGGTGTTCTCAGTCCCAAATGTGTGAATTAACAGAGATTAGTGAGGGTCCTGCTGTTGTGTTCCATTCTTTTGTTTTGGCTCCACATGTGTCCCCTCAACAAGTGGCACTATAGGAACAGCCACTTATCAAACCTAGTGGAACCTCCAAGGAATTGGTGAGGTAATCTAGTAATTCTCTGAAATAAGTTTTGCCATTCCCAGAGCAAAATATAATTAACAATTAAGGTAACTGGAAGTGTTCGATCATGCTCCGAACAGAACTTCATGTAAGTCAGTGTTCTACTCAATGCTAAAAAACAACGAGGAAAAGTTCTTCCAGTGCCCCTTGTAGGTGCAGACCCAGACAAATGTCCTGGCAATGAACCAACCCCCTCCGTTCGCGGCCACTTTGTATTAAATGACTCTCAAGCACCCATCACAGAAACTTTGGATTAAGACAACTAAGACAGTTATGAAATTGGTCTCAAATTGTTCCTGACTTCAGGGCTTAGACGAAACTTAAACCAGGTTCTACAAGTTGGCTGGTCACGTTTGGTCAATTTACACATCAAACTTGGTCTTAGAGGACAGAGAACTATCAGTTTTTTCAATCCTAGGAGTCACTTCTTACCAGAGTAAGGAGCAAGTTGAGACCAGTTTTATAGTCATAACAGAAAATAAAAAATTTACTTCTCCGTATGGAACGACCGTTTTCAACCACTTGAATGAAAGCGTGATTAGCTAGTGGAGTGCATTTGAATGTTTAATTTTAAAGTAGTGCAAAATATTTCTGTTTATGTTACTCCAAGACCGCTTTTGGCTGGTCCTGGATGAAGAATGTTTTCGCCTGTGAGAAATCAAAGAAGTGGAACAATTGGCTTAATTAGGAGGAAAAATGTGTCTGGATAAACCAATAGACTGGTGTGTACAACTTGGTGCAACTGTTGTGAAAGTAGTGTTGCTCTTGTATGTACCACTACATCTTTTATTGAAGGTAAATAGTGTCATTGAATGGGGTGATTATGTAAGACCATTTCACAAGTCTAGGCTTAGCCCAATATCTACAAAACTATAGAGTTAAGTTTTGTGAAAGTACGTATTTTCTGAAATACAAGGCCTGTAGAATTAAATTTTTAACTTAATACCATTCTGCCAGTAGTTTGATCATGTGACCATGTACTTTTAGTGCAATTTTGTAAAAAGATACAGTCATAGCAAAACCATGGTAACAATAGCACAACCGGTGTTCATTTGATATAAATATGCAAAGTGAAATCACAAAAAACCCTTACAGTTTTCTAAATTATTTTGTTTTCATTATATGCAATTTTTTACTGCTCTGGTTCTCGGTTTTGGCAAATCAATTTAGTTTGAAGTTAGGAACATAAGTTCTCAAAAAGGGCTTGGTGGATTTTGCTGAAACTTTCCAAACTATATTCAGCAATCTCAAAAACACTTGTAGGATTTTTGTTATAAAGGCGTAGTTTTTGTGTAATGTAACAAAGAGGAATACAAGTTCTATTTTTTTCAAAAATACCTTACCTTTTGCGATTTGATTTGTCATAGAAATCAAACAAAAATGGTAATTGAAAATTCCTAACAGCATTTTTGAGGTAACTTGTGAAGTTTTCGTTTAAAAACGGTTTCATTAAATTTGACTGAGGGGTTATTTTGCTATGAATATACCTTTCTTAAACATAGAATTTTAAGTTAAAGAAGGTGTTCACATAATAATAATAATAATAATAATAGTAATAGTAATAATAATAGTAATAATAATGACACATAACTTTTTTCTTTCAGAAAATATATACTTTTACTAGTTGACAGAGCCAGTTTTTTGATATACCACTTAGAATGGAGGCCACTAAATAAGGTTTGAGATTTACCTTAACAGTGCATGAAGCATAATGTCTGACAGTTTCCTATCGGCCAACCTCGGTGAAGTCAATGATTTTCCAATAATCTTTTTGACCGGATGAGGGTTACGTTTGGGTGGTCTTCTTGGTAACGGATAAGTCCCATTGTGGTAAGGAAAATTTTGAATCAGATTTATAAGAGTTCAGAGCCTTAATCGATTTTTGTTTTTTATCCAGCTTAACATGATGAAATGCATCTTTAATTAAAAGCAACAAACTCATGCACCCTTGTTAAAACTGCTTGTGGGAAATGTGTCTCGGTTTGCTGTTGATTTTGGACCACAGGATGCTTCTTTTCGCAAAATACTTAACATTTCTTGCTTCCTTGTAAAATTTTGTTGATTCCCGATCGAGTCCAAATCTTTGGCAAACCTTTTTGCTAAGTGGAAGTGACTAAAGATAGAGTTAGAAATGTTCTTCCTCTTTGTCTCACTTTTCCCAATAATATTGATTTCCTGGTAACCAAAAGGTGTCGCTACGTGTTCACCAGCATCATTCTTAGCCTGTTGGATATGTTTTGTTGTTGTTCTAACAGAATTAAAGATTTTTTACAACGAAGGGGGAAATATTATTAAAACTGCTACTATTTTGTTATTTTCACTTTGGTAACCCTTGGTCATATGTATATTTTGGTATTTTCACTTTGGTAACCCTTGGTCATATGTAAATATATTTCGAGATGGTAGCCTTCTTGAGTCAATGACCGCTTTCCACCAAGGCCTTCACACAATTACAATGAAACGATAATTACAAGGTAAATGGAATAAAGAACATAAGGAAACTGACAAGACATGAGGTGTAAAAATGTGAGTGGGACAAGTGGTTAATTATATAATCCCCAGCTTTTCACAATATTGATGAAGTATTGGAGGATGTGTCAATATGTTTGACACCTTTGAATCCCCGCCGTTTTCCGTAATTAATTTTCGTAGAATTGTCAAAGAAGAAGTTTTGCATTGACACTTGAGTGTTACTTGCCAGAGTGGTAGATTATGTGACATCACCACTTTGATGGGCCTATGTGTACAGGGTGTTGCAAAAATGTACCCAGACACTTCATTACCACGTCGGGAGTTCTCCCAGGGATCAGACTGCACCTGCGCCCACTGTATGGTTACACGTTGATGTAAAAGTAGATGTGTGAGCTATCACGTTTTCTATATGCACGAGAATGGCAGAAAAACGACTGTTTTTGGAGAACGAAGCGTAATCATCTAATGCTACTAAAAACTCAGGAACGTCAAGAAAGTGAACAGGCATTTAATGTTATGCACCCTTTCCCAGTGCTATTAGAGGAGGCAGCTCATTGAGAGAGGATAGTCAATAGTTCATTGTACAGTGGAAATTAAATAATGAAAATAGAAGTAATGACCAAGGTTTCATTTCCAATCTCAAATGAAACCAGTGCTGGATTATCCATTAAAGCTACTGAGAAACAGCTGAGGGCCCCCGCGCGCAAAACAGGGCCCCATAGGGCTCGACATAATGAGCTGTAGGTCGCATTTGTGTCTAAAAATTTGGAAATGTAAGCTGAGATTTTTGTCAGCTCGTATCAAGTCGCAATATGCTACCTGGAATTTCCAACGTATGCAAGCTGAGTTTTTACACTTCTCGACAGATACTTGGCAAATATAAAACAACTCGTGTGAATCCGACCGTTATTTGGTTGTTGCCAAATCAAGTTCGAAAGAACACTAACCGAGAACAGCCATCCAGATGACTTATAAATATGTCACATGAACGTGGAAAAATGCAGAATCAATCTTTGATGCGTTTCATTGGCTAACATTTTCGGTTACTTTTGCAAATTTCCCGATGCGCCGAAGAAAGTTTCGGACCACATCATGACACGTCATAAAACGTCACAAAACAGCGGTGTTTCTCCTAGTTATTAAACGATCAACTTACCAAACTTTGTGATGGTAAAACATTTTGTTTTTCATGTAAGATGTCCTTATTATGCGCCCACATATTTATATGTGGTCGCATATTGCTGACATCTCTGTCCGAGCGTCTGGCGTTCGCAGCTGTATCTCCTAAACCCTCACAGGATCTTGATGAGATTTGGCAGATGTGGTCTTATCAAGCTGACGAAGCATGATGACAAATTTCGGACCTTTCCCACTGCCGGTGTGCCCCCTAGTGGCAATTTTAGTTCTTACGCTTACCTCTGTATCTTCGGAGGTCCTCAACGTATTTTCACAAAATTTGGAATATAGGCATCTATAGACTATGACTACTTTGGCGCTTCCTAGTGGCAGTTTTGTTTTGTTTTTGTGCCCATGGCTGTATCTCCTAAACCGTTTGCAGGATCTTAACTAAATTTAGCAAGTGTATTTATATGATGTTGGCAACGGACGACGACAACTTTCGCACAGCTCTTTTCACCAGTGTTCCTGCTAGTGCCAATTTTAGTTTATATGCGCCCACATATTTATATGTGGACGCATTATGCCGTCATCTCCGTCCGTCCATCCGTCCGGGCGGCGTCCGTCCGGCGTCCGCTGCCTTATCTCCAAAACCCTTTGACACATGTTCATGAAATTTGGCACATGTGTTCCATTCATGAATGGGACGGCATGTGCGAACTTTCGGACGGATCCGACTACCGGTGTGTCCCCTAGTGGCAATTTTAGTTTTTTACGCTTACCTTTGTATCTTCAAAAGTCCTGAACGAATTTTCATGAAATTTGATATGTAGGCACCTATTAGTGAGATGACGCTATCCTGCCGTTTTCAGATGGATTCGACATAGTTTGCGCCACCTAGTGGCCATTTTTAGTGTTTTCGAGTCTGTTTTTGTGCGTCCTCCCATCTATCAACCAAACCGCTCAAAGGATGATTGTGAAAATTGGCATGTATATGCTTACTATGTAGAGGACGGTTTACGATGATTTTCCAGCAATTTCGACTACTATGGCGCCTCCTAGTGGCAGTTTTGTTTTTTTGCGCCTATGACTGTATCTCCTAAACCGTTCGCAGGATTTTTTACAAAATTGTGTAAGTATATTTATATGATGTTAACAACGGAAGATGACGAATTTTGGACGGATTCGACTACCGGTGTGCCCCCTAGTGGCAATTTAAATTTTTTTACGCTTACCTTTGTATCTTCAAAAGTCCTGAACGGATTTTCATGAAATTTGGTATGTAGGCACCTATTAGTGAGATGACGCTATCCTCTCGTTTTCAGATGGATTCGACATAGTTTGCGCCACCTAGTGGCCATTTTTAGTGTTTTCGAGTCTGTTTTTGTGCGTCCACCCCTCTATCAACCAAACCGCTCAAAGGATGATTGTGAAAATTGGCATGTATATGCTCACTATGCAGAGGACAGTTGACGATGATTTTCCGACGATTTCGACTACTGTGGCGTCTCCTAGTGGCAGTTTTGTTTTTTTGCGCCTATGGCTGTATCTCCTAAAGCGTTCGCAGGATCTTTACGAAATTTTGTAAGTATATTTATATGATGTTAACAACGGAAGATGACGACTTTTGGATGGATCCGACTACCAGTGTGTCCCCTAGTGGCAATTTTAGTTTTTTACGCTTACCTTTGTATCTTCAAAAGTCCTGAACGGATTTTCATGAAATTTGGTATGTAGGCACCTATTAGTGCGATGACGCTATCCTCCCGTTTTCGGATGGATTCAAGCTAGTTTGCGACACCCAGTGGCCATTTTTACTGTTTTTGAGTCTGTTTTTTGGCGTCCACCCCTCTATTAACCAAACCGCTATAAGTATGATTGTGAAAATTGGCATGTATGTTCTTACTATGAAGGGGACGGTTGACGCTGAATTTTCCCATGACTTTGATTACTGTGGCGCCTTCTAGTGGCAGTTTTTTTTGCGCCCATGGCTGTATCTCCCAAACCGTTTGCAGGATCTTTACTAAATTTAGCAAGTGTATTTATGTGATGTTGACAACGGACGATGACGACTTTAGGATATTCTGACTACCGGTATGCCTCTAGTGGCAATTTTAGTATTTTACATTGACCTCTTTATCAAGTCTTCAGGTGTATACTTTGTGTTACTTCGTGACTAAGAAGGAAAAGTTCCAAGTAGAAATTTGTTTCTGGCATTCTAATGCTGTGCTAATCTCGTATGTTGGTAAATTTGTTTTTAATTCTATGTTTCTGTGGTGCTTTAAAGGCGAAGGCAACCTTTTTCCATGTCATTTTGAGCTAAAATAAGGCTGGTTGGTTATCCTAGACATATTTTCCACTTAATTACAACTTTTCGTAATTTTATTAATTACTCGTCCGCTACTGCAGAAGTGACGTTTTAGGAGGCAAGCATTTCGCGCCAATTTCTTTTCATATAGTCTGACTGTGAGAGCTGCCGAGTCAGCCGTTGTTCCACTTCGGTTGTGTTAAGTTCCGTCGTCGTTTGCTTTCATTTACTAGTCAGTCAACATGCCACACTGTTGCTGCGTACCGGAATGTACTAATTATCGGCTCCCGCGCGCTTTGGGAGTACCTTTGCATCACTTTCCGATGGATGACACACTTCGCCGTACTTGGCTCGTTCGTGTGAAGAACGCAGCGTTACCCGTCCATGCAACGCACAAAGCAGTGGAGAATTACCGTGTGTGTGGCAAGAACTTTCTGCCCTCCGGTTACGAAAGGAATTTGTACGCTGAACTGATGAAGGTCCCTGCGAAACAACGCCTGAAGAAGGAAGCAATTCCGTCTGTGTTGATTCCCGGCAGTGCCCCGTCGCCCGGCCAACCCCGAGAAGTGCGTTTTTGAAGCGAGAAGCATCGCGAGCTGTGGCCACTATATACAGTGACCGGAGGCACTTCATCTACTGTCACCAGTGCTTCCGAACGTATCCCATTGCATGCAATTCCTGGAACCAGTAGTGATTCGCCCTGTGCTTTTTTCTCCAGCCCAGAGCCTCTAAGCAGCCCTGCAGCGATATTGAGTAGTGGGAGTGATTGCAGGCTCAGTTCGACACCCAGTGAAGAGGACAGTTTGTCGTTCAGTGAACAGATCGGTGAGCCAAACTTTGATAAGTTTATTGTGGATTTGTCTATTTAGAAGGTTCCAGGTGTGTGGCGAGGGAGTCACACCACACGATGTAAGCAGTTTGGGTGCTTAGGTAACCATCCAGTGGGAGTGTGTCGCGGGACACTCTGGCAAGTGGGACAGTTGTTCCTCTGTCCGTGGTATGCGGGAGGTCCACTTAACCATGTCCAGTAGTGGCTTGGCCTCGTCGAACTCTGAACAGCACAAGCATTCCATTGAGGTAGGCATAACAACGCACACAGTGCATTTGCACCAAGATGTGTCACCACGTCTGTCCTCACTAGCCGCCTCGTTTCTCTCACAGTTGCCTGTGCCTGTGCGTACTCTGCCTCGTTATACTCGGGCTCGAACAATACCCACCCACTGAATGTCCATGAAAAAATTCCTCGTCACCACTGCTGTGAACAAGGTCTCCGTCACTCACACTACTGTCACTGTGATACGGGTCACCGACTCCAGCCATTTTCAGCTTACAACACACTAAACAATCCATAAATCCAACATAGTTGAGTTCTCTACTAACCTATCTTGTCGCAGAATACTCGCCGTTGGAAAGTGGTGGCGACAATTGTTGAAAAACAGCACAAAACAAAAGTAGAATAGAACAGATTCGCATGGTAAAGTCAACGCAAAACCAAGTGGCGGGAAACGCTTGCCTCCTAAAACATCACTTCTGGAGTAGCGGACGAGTAATTAATAAAATTACGAAAAACTGTAATTAAGTGGAAAATATGTTTAGGATAACCAACCCACCTTATTTTAGCTCAAAATGACATGGAAAAAGGTTGCCTTCGCCTTTAAGCAACTGGTGTATAGGATGTGCTTATGAAGATCACTCACATTTTGCCCATAGCCTATTGAGGAGACAATGACCATGCCTTTCCATTTTGCAAAGTACAACATACTACATATATGTCCTCTACTGGCCACTTTATGGTACCAATAAACAACCCTAGAAGGATACCGTATGCGGTGCAATTGTGGTTGCATTTCAACGCTCTGCATTGCTCTTGTTTACGTTAACCTCAGTATATTCAAAGGTCCTCAACAGAGTTTCATAAAATTTGGAATATAAGCGTCTATTGGTGAAGTGAAGCTATCCTACCATTTTTAGATGGATTTGAGGTATTTTGCGTCACTTAAAGGCCATCTTTACTGTTTTCAAGTCTGTTTCTTGGCGTCCACCCCTCTATCAGCCAAACCATTCTAAGGATGATTTTGAAAATTGGCGTGCATGTTCTCAGTGTGAAGAAGACAGTTGACGATGATGACTTCGACTACTGCAGGCCTTTATGCAGGGTATGTCCTTGGCGTCCAAATGGACGCCCTAGCACTAATTTGGAGGCCCTGACAAGGTCACCCAATGTATCATTTGGACCCAATGTATCATTTGGACGGCCACTGTCAATAGGAACCTTTCAAGTTTGGACTCACACATTGTAATGAATACTAGGAAGCCTCTGAAGGCTCACAGTGGGGGCTCTTTTTTCAAAGCAGGAAGAAATTTATAATGTATATACAAAGTATATGCATTGTTGCTATTTTGACACTTGATTGACAGCATTGTAAAAGTCTTGGTCTACACAGTTTTTTTAAATAAAAATGCTCACCATAGAAGGCTGTTTTATAAACTTAGATGTAAAACCCTTGATCTATGCATTTTTGGTAAAAAAATCTGTGTGTTTGGGGGTATTGCTGGGGGTGGGGGGTTACGCGAAGGAATCATGAACGTCCTGGAATATTGGGAACCCCATTTTGGACACCCTATTTTCAAAATCCTGGATAAAGGCCTGGACTACTGTCACACTTCCTAGTTGTGGTTTTGTTTTGTTTTGCACCCATAGCTGTATCTCCTAAACCCACTGCAGGATCTTTATTAAATTTAGTAAGTGTAATTATAGGAAACTAAAAATAGACGATGACTTGCAGGTGGCCGCGGTGCCCCCTAGAGGCAATTTCATTTTCATTTATTTCTCTGATTTTCTGTTAGATTTTTATGAAATTTAGTAAATAACTTTCTATTGGAGAAGCGATGGCATGTTCCGTTTTTAGATGAATTGGACGTTTTGCACCATCTAGTGGCCATTTTTATGTTACAAATGTACAACTCTTGAAGTACTCCATTTGCGGTGCATTCGTTGGTGCTTTTCATCGCTCCGTGTTGCTCTTGTTATTGAATATCCACGACAATATTTTATTTCTATTGCACTGCGGCACTGGTCGGTCCTGTTGTTAGTGCGCAGGCGGCGGCGACAGACGATCATGACTTGGAAATGTGCGTCTCCGTTTTTATCGCAAGAGACGGCAAACAGGAAAATGGCAACCCCATTAATTGCCATACGATGGTCACATCTTTACTTTCAGCAAAGTAGTTTTTGAGTGGCTAAGAAATTCTCAAACCCTTTTCTTGTTTTTGGGGCTACGAGCACGACATATAAGTCATCTGTCACATGTTGTTGCTAACGTAAAGCGTAAGCCATCTCCAGCGATTCCAGGTGGGTGAACTCGCACGTGCGTACCACTCCAAAGCTGCACATCAAAAGAGAACAGCGACAGTTCTAAATGAAAGAGTACATGAGCTTGGCTCCGTAAGCACGCGGATGCCAATGGTTTATTTGATAATGAACTTAATAGATTCCCAGCAATTATAAAAGTCCCGATGCTTTACGATATTCCCTGGGACCGACGTAGCTCAGAACTGATATTTTCCTGTTCCGATGTTTCTCCGGGTTGGTGTTCCCTAAGTCCGATGTTCTACATGTATGCCTGTAGACAGCTATTGCAACTAAACGGGTAGGTGCGAAGTTGTGGTTAGCGAACTTTGTATTCTTCTCTTCATATAAACCCGCCAACGCTCCCCGGACCACGACGTAAAATTTTTAGACTCCAATAGAAAGAATCTTGTTCCGGCTGAGGCAGGCAATAAAAAACAAAATTATTCCGGGTGGCTAAAACGGAAACAGTGTAGGTTATAAAAATAGACAGAAAGTCACCCCTACTGGTTGGAGTTTATCTCACAAAATCGTAGTAACATTTCTTACTATTGCAGTCTTTCAGTATCTTATTATTGCAAATACTCGGGTTAGCGACTATGCAGCTCATGCATGCGACTACTCCCTACTTTCTTATGGTTTCATAATAAGTGCTCACTGCTCCACTAAGCATACCCCTCAACTTTAAGAAATTCCAATTTAGCGCTCACAGCTCAGGCTATATATTCACCTTTATTTCAAGTTTCAGAATTCAATTCTAATTGAATTACAAGTGGCAGTAGAAGAGGTGTGTGCTGATGACAGATGTCTAAAAAATTATTGATCTGTGTTTTATTGTACAATGAAGAAGCCTCATGCCGCATTTGTTACATCCTGGTATTTGTAAAATGTGAGCTATGGGGAAATACTCTACTTATCCAGAGTAACAGACATCTGTTTGACTTAATGCCCACCCTTAAAATTTCCAAAATGTTCACTCTGTTATGCCACGATGTGCTTAATGCCCACCCCCAGTTTACTAGATCTAGACGTCCTACAGGTTCCAGTGTGTTTGTGATCATGAAAGTTTGACCCTGAAAATGTGCAGATCTCGCTCCTCTTTGGCACTGAACAGCAGTGGCATGCAGAGGTTGGTGATGCCCGAACAGATTTTTTATTGGATGCCCCTCTCTACTCAAGTACATGGACCCTAATACTAAGAAAAGTAAAAAAGGTGAAACATAAAATAAAAACTGCATTCAATTTAAGTACATATCAGTCAGTCCACAATTTCAAAAACTTTTTCAAGACAAAGTGATTGGATGCCCCCCGATGTGGATGCCCGGGTCCATCACGCTGTCGGCCCCCTTTCTGCACGCTAACTGCCGAATAGTCGTTTTCAGCAGCACCTTGGCATACTTGGGCAGGAAAATGTCCACTTTTTACTGAATGTGTTTTGCTAACACATATGCAGGCTCAGCCAGTAATCTTAAGCCACATTTACACCAGAGAGACAGCTGTCACAGAGCAAATATCACAGAACAACTAGGTGTGCAAGTGTGTGTGTGTAAACATTACTGGTATGGAGCAAGTTGACACCAGTGAAGGCCACCGGTTTGACTGGTGATCCGCTGGCATTCCACGTGGTTTGGGCATTTGCTATTGTTTATGCGAACATGGGCAGACACTCTTTGTGTAAATGACTCATGGTGATACAGTTTGCGGTCTAATGTCACGTAAATGCAACTTAAGTAGAGCAAGTCGCACCGTGTAAAAACAGCTTTACATTTCTGTCTTAGACCCTTTTGCCCAGGACAGATATAGAAAGTAGGATCTTGATGTGTTTTTTTCTTATGTTTTGCTGGGTCACTGACTGACACACCTCCTGAACTTTATGTACTGTTTCAACCTGGCATGGTCCACTATCATGTACGGGAGAACAGTGAAGAAGATGGCTTGGTCCACAATTACATTAGGGAGATCTAATACCACATACATTGTTAGCTTCTTTTGAAAGTCATGATTGGTTAATATGTTTCAAGAATCTCTCCAAGATAGCTCAAATGCTTTCAATAAGTACCCAACAGCAATCTAATTACTTAGCATGTGACCCAACAACGAAAAGTAAAATCCTGTTTTTGCAAAATACCCCTTCAAGTTGGATTCTGAATTTGAGACTTCTCAGCCTGGGCCTTCATAGCAAAAGGCTTAAAATTGCTGAAGATATGTTGAAAAGCATTAAACACCCGGCTGTGTTCTGTAAATATGGTACATTGTAAATAAGGAAAATCGAATTTTATCAAACTGTTTTCAAATAACAATTTTTCACATCACTTACCGATAAGTTTTGTTTAAAATTAATGAAACAAATTTCAACGATATCTGAAATGAAGCAGAAAGTGTTTTTTTTTGAAAGTTCATTGACTTAATAAAGTGTCGCAAAGGCACTAGTTTACACTTACAAATGTAGACTGTATTTTACCTTCCACACTCCCTCTCCATTTTACCTTTCATAGTGTTGCCCTCCATTTTATCATCCTTATCTCCAGACATTATCCTCCACTGATAGCTTCCAGATATAAAGGTCAGCATTTTACATTATTCACCTTAGCACTGCTATAGGTATTAAACTTGAAGGACAAACTTAAAGTACATGAGGATTGGGCCCTTCAGATAAACAGCCACCCCCAATTTCTCAACAATATTGTTTTGAAATGCCCATGCTAATGGCTCAGCACCAACCCCCTGATTTTTGAATGTATGCGTAGGAGTATGGTAAACTAGTGGGGCAGAAAATGCTAATTACAATACAAGTACGGAAGTGCAGAATATTCACAAATTTTACAAAAGTCATTAGTCATTTGGACAGCCACTAGCTCATTAACAAGGAGAGTGCTGAATAGTTACAATTACACACAGGTCTACACCTTTGATGACAGTTGTAATGTCCTTGATGGATTCAGGATGTATAGCTGTTTTTACATGAGAAGCAGTTGTTAGATCGCTAACTGGATCACCATGAGTCGTTTACACAAAGACAGTCTGCGCATGCTCGCATAAACAATACAATTGCGAATGTCCAAACCACTTGGAATGCTAGCAGATTACCCAACGCTATTGCTCAAATGCATTGAAAGATGATCCCTTTCCACCCTATACCAGTTGTATTTAGATGTGTAGTTGACACTGGAGCAACTGATCGAGTGCAATTCGCTGTGCCTCTCAAACCGGTGTCAAAAATGACCGCCGCAGTGTCACCTACTTGCTCTGTGTCAGTCCTGTTTACACCCACACTTGCGCCCGATCAGCTGTTCCGTGTTAGTTGCTTCGTGACAGCTGTCTCCCATGTAAATATGGCTTAAGAAACCTTATGTTTTTTGGAGCTCATCTGCTCGTACGAATATGATCTTATTCTCTCCACCCGATTCAATCTTCAGGGCCCGGGGTCTAATCTTTGTAATCAATCAGCATTGAAATTTGTAGTGTTGTTCACACGATCGTCCAAGTCTGTACTTTATGACACCTTCATTTGAGCTCCAAACTTTGCTACTTGATACTTGTGAAAAAACTTGATATTTCAAGTAAGAACTCAAACTTACAACTATAATTTTGGGGTCATCAATTATAAACGAGTTTGGGCAAAAGTTTAATGGAAAATATCAAAAAATTTTTTGAGCTTAATCTCGAGTAGAAAGATTATAGTCCCTGTGCCCTGGTCGTGTAAAGACAGTCTTGTGAGAGAGTCTCGGTTCCAGCGCAATAATATTAATCTGATGTTGAGTAGGTCCATGACAAATTGTGGATTTGTTAGCAACTTTGTAAATTGTCTTCCATGGGCGTTATTTATGGCCCTGTCTAACCACGGTAGTTCTCTAGTTCTTAAAAATGGAACAAAAACCCAGTGGGAACTGAAAAAGTATTACCGTAAAGTCGCGGATTAACACCCTGGGCACTTAAATTGGAAAACCTTGAGACGGGGGTGGGCGATTACCCTAGCAGTGGGCACTTAAACCGAAAATTGGCAAAAGTTGGGGGGTTGACGATTACCCAAGCAGTGGCTGCTTACGTCCAAATTTTAGCTGAGCTGGGCAAGCGCGCTAGGTATTCATTCGAGCATGGAACTTGTAACTTGGGTCTGTCAAGTGTCATTCTGTGGAACTTTATGAAACTCTGATGGCAGTCCACTTACCATATCAGCAAGAACTGTTTCAGATCTGTGAACGTGATTACATTTCGGTCTCTCAATTAAAACACGGATGATTCGTTCCCAGCTGCAAACTCAACCTAGTCTTTTTACACTTGCGACATGGTGTGAGCCGGTCCGACGGGATTGCGTTACTCAGGGGATAAAACTGAACTGAGTTGAGCTGTCTCAAACATGCAAATATGAACTCAAGCGCATCATTTGTCAAATTTGCACGTGAATTGTTTGAGGCTTGACACTTGATGGGTCTTCTTTTCAAGTAGTAAAAACCCACGGAC
Source organism: Phoronis australis (assembly GCA_002633005.1). Classification (NCBI taxonomy): domain Eukaryota; kingdom Metazoa; phylum Phoronida; family Phoronidae; genus Phoronis; species Phoronis australis. The sequence goes on along the minus strand of NMRA01000434.1, from coordinate 253,129 downwards.
AACACAAGGAAGAATGACTGTTTTTAAATCAAAATACGTTTCGTGTCATACCTCATCAGCTCGCTAAATGTTGTGAGTGTAAAAATTTATTGAGGCTGGTTTGCTTCCCCGCCTGACCCACACTGTGCAATTGCAACGAGAGAGGTGGGATTAATTACTCAATTCAAATCTGGGTCGGCCCGGCATTATTTAGCAAAATCACATGCTCTGTGCTCGGAACTTGTACGTGCACAATCCGATTGAGAAAATTACTGAATGATGACTAATCTCGTAGTAGAAAAGCGCCAGTTCTGTTATAATGTACGGAGTTGGCCTATATTACTTTAACAAAAGACCAGTTAAAAAGTTTAAAAAAAGGTAGTTGCAGTGCTTAAGTTATTCCACAATTGCCAGGTAAAAACGCACTTTTCAAGATTATCGTTCGTAAGCATGCCGTGTTTCCTGCAAACACGGAAGTCTGAGCCCGAGGCAAAGCTGCAAACAAAAGCACAAGTTCAACCTCAATTTCTGTTAGCGGAAAATTGGGGATGTACGATTACCCAAGAAGCTGAAATTTGCGCAAAGTGGGGGATGGGCGATTACTTGAATAGTGGGCGCTTACATGGAAATTTGGCAAAAGTCTGGGGGTGGGCGATTACCCGGGCATGGGTGTTAACCCGTGAGTTTACTGTATGTAACACACAGGCTCTTGATTCTGCCTATTGATTTCCATCACTGGCACTAACACTCACTGCAATGAAACAATTGTTTCTTATATGATCATTGGGAAATTCCTGTATTTGTGGTAATACATAGTAATGCAAGTTGTTTTATCACAAGCAAGGGAATTTACTTATTGTTACTTTGTGAAATGAAATTTGTGCATGTTGTTTTCTCATAAAATTTGTTTTGTTTTTTTGTATGTTTCTTTGTTCGCATGCTACACATTGCAATTCTTATCTGATCAACGCAAAATTTACACACACGAATCTTTTTGGTTAAAATCAGAAGCAAGATGGCGCTGTGGCAGCCATTTTTCTCTTTTTGGTTGTGGAGTCATAGCTCTGCTGTTTCTTGCGTGATTTTTCTGTTTTTTTTCTTTGGATAGATCATCGAAAGAGCTATCACAAACTGTGTCTTATTTACTTTTCTCTAGGTCTTACCATGCCTTGAGTTATTTGAAATTTTCTGATGACTGGTCCCCAGTTTTTTTGTCGTAACTTCCGCATCCTTTGACGGATCTGTCTGAAATTTGGCATGTGTATAGATCTTGTCAAGCGCTATCAGCAGTTTCTTGCTATAATGTACCGTTCTCGCAATACTCTAGATTTACTGCTCAGATGACTGCTCTTTTGTTGAGTAATTATTTATAACCGCACTTTGTTACCAATGATGTTTGAGGTAGAGATCGCATTTTTTGTCTGATGGACATGGAATTTACGTACACTGTTTATTTATGTTCTTGGCTTTGTGGTGGATCTCTCTTTTAAATTTTTAATCGATTTCACCAAGTATGTGTCGCTCTTCTGAGCGTCCTCAGTTAGCTCTCAACTGTCTTGGATAGCAGTGTTCTTCAGAATGACACTCATGCTTTCTGTTGGTAGTTGGAACATGCACAGTCATTACCTGATTCTAACCTAGGGGTAAGTCTAAAGTACCTATGTCCCTTTGATGGTAGGATTTCCAAGTTTGGGACATCGATATTGAGTTGCCATACATTTATAATCGGATATACACATCACATGTAAAACAACCAACAGTCAACAATAATTATGTCATTCTGAGAAAGACTGCCGTCCATGACAGTCGAAATCTTTCTGCTTGTCGTAAGATAAATATAGTGGATTTTGGAGAATTATCACCTGAGGGATGTTAAGCCCCGAGGGTGATAATTCTACAAAATCCACGAGGGCTCTAGTCTAGATAAGGGGGAATAACAACTGAGAACATGTAATAATCTATTTATACCACATACTGAACGAGAAACATTGCAATGAATCGATCTACCTTTCTCGACTTGCCTCAGCTTTGTAACTACTTTTGGGGGTCGGAGGTCGTGACCTTTTAAGAAAAGCCGAGCTAATTTTGTCAAATAATGCTCACACTCAAAACCAATAGAAAATTTAAATAAAACAGAAATAAAGTGAATCTATTTAAGGTTTAGCAACTATTATACCTTACTACACATTTTGTCACGCTAAACTTCGACCGGGAAAATATCATCTGCTAAAGTAGGTTACCACTTGTAACTGACTAAAATGCTCAATTCAAAGGATCCCGACGACACGATACCTGCATTCAAATTGGAGATCGGTGATTTACAAGTGACAGAACATGAGAGAAAAATTTCACTGAATTAAAATATCGTTTTTATGGAAATTATGCGTCTTATGTTTCATAGCTTGTAAATGTCGGTGCAGTGCCCTTTGCTGGACATGCGATTGTTGCGCGTGTTCATTTAAGTATTCTATTTTCACGTTCGATGACATCAGCCGCTGAGTGGTGTAGTGGTAAAGTCGGCGGCTCGAAACTGTTGAGACCTGGGTTCGAATCCATCCTCGGTTTCCCGCCAAAATGTTGTCTCACTAGTGAGATAACTTAATGGGTTATCACACGGTTGTATTTGCCATTCGAGGCTAAAATTGTGGTATAACCTGTATTACTACCAAAAAGGTATAATGTACCCTCTGAGTAAGAATGCCTTGGACAGTGTCTGATATTCGAGGCAATATTTTTGGCCAGATGTTTCACCAATCTCCAGCCCGTTTCATCAGAATGTTAAGAAAAGGGCCTCTAAGAGGCTGGATGATTATTATCTTACAAATAAACCAGTCTGGACCCTGGTCAAAGGCCTCACCCCGCTGTTCAGTTGCCTCGTTCTGTGTTAGTCTTGGGTGGTTTAGCCAGACAGCTAGCTGTATGAAGACTAACAACCTTGCACCAAAGCTAATGGTAGTTCTGCGCCCTAGTCCTACTAGCCACTACTGGTGGTGGATTCAAGAACAGCATCCCATCTACCTGGCCATATCCACATGCAGACGAATGTTCCCCATGACTCAAAAAGTAGGAGTGACTTGTTGGTGATCCAGGAACAGATAAACTCCAGTGCCACATGGCCACATCTGGGTTAAGTGTGTGGTAAACATATAGTGTTCTAGGAAACTCAGAAACAACACAGAAACTACAGGAACTTTCGTTTTGATAGTTGTTTTGGGAGTCTTGAATGTTAAATTTAGAAGTGATATTATGGTTTTGCAGAAAAGTATTTTATTTAAACAAGTCAATAGAACTCCCCCCCCCTTTCTTGCGGATCTGCATTACAGTTAAGCTTTGTCTACTCACTCATATTTTGTATATGGCGTATATGTGTATATATTTTTATGATTTGGAACACAACCGTTCCATGTTGTTAATCCGAGTATAGAGATGATTTCCAACCTTGTTTTTCAAGCTTTAAGACTAAATCATGCAATAGTTTTCAAAATAAGCTGCACAAACACGATATTCAGCAAACTTTCAGCGCACAAAACTGCGATTAAATATCCATTTATTTTCGACTAGAACCCATTCCAATTCTGGCTGACTCCATTTTGTCGAAATTGCAACAGCTTGCTGTGCGCAAGGTTGAATAAACAATTATCGTTTCTGACAAAAGTTGGGCACAAATGCTATTTTATTGTGACAAAGGTTCCCCTAAACTGCGGGTTTTAAGGTTGGCCGACCTTAAATACCATAACTTTGAAGTGTTTTCTTGAGTTGTTGATGGCTTCAATGTTCTTGTTGAAAACAGAAATAGAATCCTATCGTAATAATGAACTAACAGTGTGTTTCCATTTTTATCTCCATTCACTGAAAGTGGAAATCTAAAAGTCATTGTATATGGCTATGGCCATGTCTCTATTGCTGTGGAACATAAAAAATGCCGCCTAAGGAAAAATAAATTTTAAATCAATTTTTCTTTTTCGTCAGACAGCATGGCATTGCGTACTTGATTGTGCTGTTTAGCTTATGAATGATCTCTGGGTGGTTGTAAAAGTGCTTTTATCACCTCTGTCAGTTTCCCCCTAGTGTTGCTAGCTAGACAATGTTACCGTGCCATTCATTGACTGTTCATTTTATCATCAAACAATAAGATTTTTAAGTTCATCTCATGTCATTGCAAAAGTTCTTGTAGGTGGCCATTAGCTTACGGTAAAGTCTCCGCAGTTTGGGAAAAACATAATAACAAAAGTTGATCTTTCGTTTTTCAAAGCATTTTAACATCGTTATGAATGCCTGCAGCTGTCTGATGGCATTTTTGGTTTAGAACCTAAAAATCGACATTGTTCTTTCTGCTAATTGTATATGAAAGAATGGCAAAATAAGAATAAAAATGAATAAAAATTTAAAATTTCACTTATGAGGCACATTGTGTCCTAATTTGGTTGAATTTCACTGCACTTGTCTCTGAAATATCCCATCACTGAAGAACGATGTCTGCTTGTGCATTCCTGTTTGGGGTTGTTCGTAGATCTAGAATTTTTCAAGATGGAGAGCAACCCAAAATTTCAAAGGACATACCTTTGTTACATCCCTAAATATGGAATGCCGGCATGTTTTTTGTCATGCTGGAGGGCCAGTGGGTTTATGGCTCAGGTTACAATTTGTAAAACCTGTGCTTATAGCTTTCTTGTTAGAAATTAGGGAAAAGCGTGTACATTCTTTGGTGGAAGATCCATGTCAAATTTTAGTGAATTCTCCTAAAATGGCAGTGAAACTGTCTTGTGAAAGTTCAACTTGTGGGTGTTGGGAAGTTCAGCTATATTGAAACCTTTACAGTGAATGTTTGTTTAATGTAAAACTAAGGAGTGTTTGTCACCAGCTTGCAGTAAAATTGTGCCTATTTGGCACACATATTTCATTGAAAACACGACTTTGATCTGTTTTTACTAGTTTAATCTCAGTTCTTTCCAACTCTCTTGTGATGTAAAGACAAGATCTCTATTTAGAGAGTTTGAAAGAACTGAGATTAAACTAGTAAAAACAGATCAAAGTCATGTTTTCAATGTAATATGTATACGAGAAAGATTACTGCCAAATTATAGTGATATAGCACACAATGTAGAAAAGTAGATTTTTTCTCTCAAATTTCCCAATAAAAGATCATTAAAGAAAGTTCTAGGCTATTGACAGCTTGGTTTGTGCTGTAGGTCATGAAAGAATTTGCCAAAATTTTTATTGTTTGTAGCAAACCAGTCATGGCAAAAAGTGGGTCATTTGTGTGCAAACAAGCACTTATTATAGTGCGAAATGCAGAGGTCAGTTATACAGTGTTGTTGGTTTTCAAGTTATGGTGCAACTTGAGCTTGGTATACAAAGTTTTACTTTCTGAGCTAATTAAAACCACACATGTTGAGTTTCCCAGCATGTTTGGGAGTGTCCAGAATTTTTCACAGCCTTTGTAAATGCTTCCGTTCTCCATGATGAAGAATGAATTCAACACTACTTCAAGTAAATCTTGCAATTCATTGTTTTCATTTCATTTGAAAAACTTCTGAACAATGCACGAAATCATCTTGGGACTTCATCAATTTTATGCAAATTTTGTAGATTCCCCCATAAGAGTCCAGTTTTTGAAATTGGGAAAACCCATTTTTTTTGAAATTCAACTAAGAAGGTTTTCTGTAAAAGTCTCTGCAGTACTATGATGGTCTCTAAAAGTTGAAATCTGTAAAAGTTCACGAGAAACAAGGCTGCAAGAGTTCTTTATAGACATCCTTATTCTGGCCTCACTCCTTTGGGCTTGGTAGGTCAGTCTTATTACTTTGAGGAAAATGTATTTTGGTTTTAGAATTTGAAAGCAATTTAATTTTTTTGTCTGATTGTGTGAACGAAATATTTTAAATGGGGCCATGTGGTAATTGGAGGAAGGAGGAACAAATATTCATGCTTCAACTATAATGTCATATAAGTCTATCAATGCCTTGCTGACCAAAGCATTTCTGTTGGCATGATTAGTTTTGAAAATTTTCAGTTATTGTTTAACCAACAAAAGTACACAGTGCACTATTTAACTGGCTGTTCTGTGTTGCAGAAACAGTATGGACATCAAAAGATTTACAGTATGGGTGGTTGACCACTTTGTGAGATACATGTAGTTTCAGCCACAACAAATGCTTTGGTGTCACTCAGTGCAACTTCACAATACAACAATCTTGATTGAAAGAATATTAGATGTGATGTTCAGTCTGGTCTCCATTTTATTTAGGTCAAAGTGTAGTCACGCCTCCAGAACACACCTCTAAATGAACCAATGGAAAGCGCTGACATGACTGATGCAATACACGCCTTCTCTTGGCTTGACAACCTCAGACAACAGCTTGCAAGCTGTATTAGTTAAATAATTAAAACATGTTAAACAGTCTTTACCATTCAGATGACCTTCATTAAATGCAGCCTTTATCTGTTTGGTCTGGAACATATCCTGTTTGGGTTTTGGCATTTTCTTGTTTTCCCTGATGTTTATTTTTACCATAAGATGTTCTTCTCTGAGGATACAATTGGGAATTTAGAAATTAATGAGTGATCATGAGGATATACTGGTATTGAGCCAGGTCATTTTTACATCCAAGGTGTGGCTTGTTTACGTATCACACCAATATCCTGACACATTCTTTTAAGATGAAACTTTACCTTTTCTGGTGAAGAGTCTTACATTCGTCTGACGTCATACAACCACAAAATAAGATAAGATAAAAAAGAGCTAGCCAGTCTCAATTTGATTCTCATATTTTATGTTAATTATTGTGTTCATTAACTTATTAGATGCTTGTATTTCCACTGAAGTACTATTGAACTACCACTGCTAATCGGAAAGATAGAGATACGCAGACACAATTCTTAAGAATGAAGGATTTTGACACAAGGGACATCGAGACTCTTTCTGCTCTATCCAAAGGAGTTATGTTTGAAAATGAAAACAGCCTTTTATTTATGGTAAGCTGAGGTGCAACTGTTTTAGTCGTAGATATTGTAAAAAATATGCCTCAATTGCTTGTAAGCAAATCTCTGAGAGGGCTTTCCAGTTTTTATGTTAATTCTGCACTTCTCCATTATATTGGACTCTGGTGTTGCATGTAAATTACATTAATTATCAGTGTTATCTTTGTTCTTAAGAGCTGCCACCACAAGATAAAAAATGGTGAGCTCATTTCAGTTACACTTTCGTTATTGAGGTTATTTAAGATGCTGGAGTTCTTGATGATGTTTATGGAATTGTGGGGGCTTCTGAGGAGACGTGATTCTTCAAAATGAGAGATTCTCATATGAAGGACATTGAGAACCTGTCGGTTGTTGTCATTGAAGATGAAAATGTTTTGTTAGCTATGGTAAGGTCTTAGTACTACAGCTGTAGCAAACTGAGTCTCAATTGTTAGATCTCTGGTCTATGTACGTATGTGGGTGGGTGTTGCAGTCTTTGTTTGGGCAACCGGTGTGGATGTCTGGTGCTGGCATTCACCTCTCTATACTCTGGTAATCCCATATGAATTTCTGTACTGATCCATTTCATAATGTTCTCTAGTAGTCACTAATTTATTTTTTTGAGTTGCTGCTATGTCTTATCAGGTGCTGTGATGGAATTTAATGAGCCCGCATATACATACAATCGAAGCATATAGCCCTCAGCTCTGTCTGGGTGTCCGTCTGACAGATACAACTAATAGTGTGATGGATTTTCATAAAATTTAGCAAAATAATTTTGTATTGAAGAGACATTGAGTGAGTATCCATTTTTGGACGGAATCAACATATCCTGTACCATGTGGCCATATTTATTACTTAGGAGTGTTTTCTGGCATCTGCTCTTCTATCTGCCAAGCCTCTGGAAGGATCATTTCGAAAATTGAATAACATGTTCCAGTTGAAAAGACCACTGCTGATGTTGATTTTCAAGTACCGGTAGGTTTCACTGCTGTGGCGCCCCCTAGTTGCAGTCCATAGCTGTATCTCCTTAACCTTTGACAAGATCTTTGTGTACTTTGACAGATGTACTCCTGTGAATGTGACGACTTCTTTCGGAAGTATCCAACCACACTGTGCTTTTTATTGGAATTTCAATTTTTATGTTTGTCACTGTATCTTTGAGTTCTTTAACAGATTTTCATGAAATTAAGCAAACAAGTTCTTGTTTGGGAGACAATAACGCCTTCCATTTTAAGACCGGTTCAACATATACTGCACCACCTAGTGGCCATTTTTATGATTTTAATAACCAATAGAAGCTTATCTTTTGCAGTGCAGTCATGGATGCATTTTAACGCTCTTGTGAAATTTGGCACCTATGTAGATGATGATACCTGCTCGTTATCTGACTAGCCCGACGTACTGCATCCCCTAGTGGCAGTTGTAGTTCTTCAGTGTCTGTTTTTGACATCTGCTTCCATCTATACACTGGGTGCACATATTACCATCATTTATGTCTGGGAATCCGTCATCTAGGCATCCTCTGCTGTATCTCCTGGTAGGATCTTCATGGTCTTTGGCAGATATGTTTGCCCACTAATTTTTCATTATTTTTTTGTCCACCATCTGCCTCCCTATCCGTCTAACTGCTTTAACAATCACATTGTCAGCTGTGTTCTTTCTTGTTAAGTGGAGCATTGTTGCCCCATTGAGGTTCTATTAACTTTAATATTGTTGCTCTCCTTTGTGGGAATGTTAATTAAAATAACGATCAGCCACTGTATTTGTGCTGTATTCAATACACAGGTCAAGCACATACCAACACTCTGCGTTGCTCTTGTCCAATTTTCAGAAGATGTCTATTTTGCTACACATAATTGAAGTCATATCGTACATCAATAGTTACATATATATACTGAACCATTACTGAACTGGAATTTCTTAATGTTTATTATTAACAAAATCAAAATTATGCTGCTTCGATATGTTGTATGATAACTTTTGTAAAAATTACAGTTCCAAAAAATTGCGGTGGAGGATGTTGACATTTCGATATGAAATAAAATCAACAATATCCTAATTTACTTCAATTGAAATTATTGAATTTCATTGTATTTTGTTTCATTCACCATCAGCATTATTCATTTCCCACTTTAGTACATAGAGGAGCAAGCTTCGTGAAGGCCCACAATTCCTCAAAACATCAAACGGTAGCTGTGGTGCAAAAGTTGAATATAAAAATACCCATTAATTTGGTGCCACATATCTTTTGTGGAAAAAAAATCATATGTAATAAAATTTCATCTGTCGACCATATTGTGTCCTAAATTGCTGAGATTTTACTGTGCTATTTGTTGTTCATGATTATCATTAAGCGCTAATGTACAACTGTGAATGCTTTTTACTGGTTGGGATTTCAATAGCCACTTATCACAACCTTTGGACTTTTTATGGAAAGCCAAAGTGAAAAAATTACAGGACACAACTTTTGTATTCAATAATTCAGTTCTGTGCATGACCAAAAATATACTCAAAACCAAAATTGATCACGCCAGGACCTATAATTTATCACGTCATGACCAAAATTTTATACGTCAGGAAAATTTCACGTCTTCAGGAAAATTTCGTGCCATGAGCAAGCAAGTGACCCAGCTAAGAGATGACGTCGGTAGTGGGTACGCTATGTCTCGCCGATGACAGTCTCATTATCTCTTCCACGTTTTACAACAGAAACCAATGTACACTTGGACACACTAGACTTGGATACAGCTGAGTGTTACAGGGATACAGGGTAATGATATTGTCACGTGGTCTGCTGGCATGAAATTTCCTCTTAACATGAAATTTTCTCCTGGCAAGAAATTTTCTCCTGACGTGATAAATTTTGTGTCCTGACGTTATAAATTTTCGGCTCTGATGTGTTAAATTGTGGTTTTGAGTATATTTTTTGGTCCTGCACGGAATTTAATTCTTGAATAGAAAATTTGTGTCGTGGAGTTTTTTCCACTTTGGCTTTCCATAACCTTTAGACTAACTTCTTTTGTTTGAGATCAGGGAACAGAGATGGGTGTCAGTGATTACTACATTCTTTTAGACTATGTGAACTACAAAAACTAAATCAATCATTGAATATTGATCTTGTTCATTGTTTGAGTGGCAAAAATCAATTTACTAAAACAGAAGAAAAGAGTAGTAATGTGCCTTGCAACTGCTATGTTTTGTTTTTATGTCCCAACCTCTACTGTGTAAGCTGCTTGAGTAACACAATGAGGCAAATTGACTTGTGTATACCAGGCTACAGTAGAGCACTTTGCAGATAAGTTTGACTGAGGGAGCACCTCATGTTTGGGATGACCCCTGGAAAGTTTGTAACTTTCTCATGTTGACACCCAAATGTTAATTTTTGTTTCACCTTTGCGACTATCATTAAGTGGCAAAATTATTTTAATAAATGAATGTTCCCGCTAAATCGGTAAAGTTTGAATGCCATATCTGGTTGGCATTGGTGTCTGGTTCAGAGCACCTTAACTGTTTAGAGTGCTTGTGCATCATTTAAGGTGACTGATGGGGTCATCTTAACAGTGTAATATGCACTGTGAATTATGTCATAATAATATTGTATAGTCTGGTGTATGACAGGTTGGTACAGAAATGACCATGTTTCAGTGGGACACTGTCACCGCAGCTGTTAGTAGTTGACCTGCTAAAATGTGGGAGTATTATGTGTTACTTCATCTTAAATATTGCAGTAAACTTTTCTTTATGTTCAGTTGCATGAATAAGTTGTTCAGTGTTGTTTCTGCAGTACCTTTTTGACTAGACTGTGAATTTAGCCAAATATCTGAAAAACTATGCAGAAGTATATGATTTCTGAATGTAGAAATTCCGTACATTTTTTACTTTACACCAATTTGACATCAATTAAGTCACGTAACCATGTTTTTTAGTAAAATTTAGTGAAAAACAAAGGGACATTCATAGTAAAACAACAGGATCAATATCCCAAGCAAATTGAATATGATATTAATGTTCAATGGCAAATCTCAAAAGTGCTGTTACAGTTTTCTAAATTATCGTTTCATTTTTGTTTTATGCACCTTAATTATTTTTTGATAAAAACAAGTCCTATTTTTTGATAGTTCTTCATGAAAAAGTGAAAAATGTTAAAAACAATTCCTAACACCTGCCATTTCCAAAATATGAAGTTCCGAAATTGGACATTTTTCTGTCGGAGAACTACATAACCTTAAATTTTGTTCCTTAATTGTGACTATTTGCACACAGAACTTACAAACACAAACACTTATTTACAAACTAGAACTTTTCTTGTAAAAATAGAAACAGAAATTATTGTGGTGTGTGTTTCAGCATTGTGTTTATCTATCTCGTATGTTTCTGAAGTCACCGCCAGGAATTATTTTTTTTTTGAAGTCACTTCTGTTGCTGACATAAATCAAACTGGCAATGCTATTTCTAGTCGTGGTTGTATTTAGAGTTGTACGGTAAATTGTACAGTGCGCATGACGTGTGACCCCAGATAGCCTATTTAAAATACAAGGTCAGTGACTTGTGTTTAGTTGTTGGGAGTTGGCGTGTCCATTAGAGATATTTGACTTCTTTTGGGTTCTTTTGTGGTCAAGTTATGCAGCTGTATGCGAGATTGAAGAAGGTTAGTTTTACTTATCATTCATCAAAGGATAAGAAATGCCATCATTTCATTGTGCTGCTTCACAAATATTAACCTGCATCTTTCTAATAGGCCTAAAAATCACAATCTATGTCGATGACACGGAGCCGACTTGGCTGTATGCCATGATGTCGGTTATTTTTGAACAAGTGATAGAAATTCAGTACTGGAGTGTATTATTTTATGTACGGCAACGGAATATTTGTCATTGGAAACGTGGCATCTGTTTGGTTCAGTTTTGTTCCTTGCGTTGTTCGACGAGAATCGTGTAAGTTTCAAGGTGAAATGTTTGGCGTGCGTGTCCTCCACAACGCACTACGATTCGCCAGTCTTGCGACACACCTTCGGTCACACTCCTAATATGGAGGGCTTAGCCTTAGACTGGAGTTGTGTTGTGAACGGCAGACTGACCTTAGCTTAGTTAGTTGAAAGTGCTTTTCATCATAGTCGCAATGTCATATTTCGTGAGCTTGGGTCACCATGGTTCCCCATTATGTCAATGAAGAACTTTGATTATAATGAATGAATGAGATGTGGCCTGGTAGTTGAGTACTTACATATGCTTCTTTATCAAACTTATCTGAAGTCTTCTGAGTGTGAAGTGACATGGATACAAATGTTGCCAACACCCAGCTCAGAGCTGAAGCTCCATTGACAATTTTTCATGATTCTAGACAATGGACATAGATCAGAAGAAATTCCCAGTATGGCAGCAAAGTGCTTGTTGAGCGGGCTAGTAGTTACTTAACCAAATTAAATTCCGATATTCATGGAACAATAGGTGGACTAGGACATCTAAAGTAGTAACAGAAGTCAACAAGGGGTACCAAGAATAAGGAACAGTTTGTTTTACTTATAGTTTTATGATACGTCTGTAATTTTACTTTAAAGTCAAGTGCCAAAATGGTGTTTCATAGGATGTGTCTGAATCCTTTGCCTGAATCAGTTAGATGTTCATATGACCTGACAAAATTTAAATACACGATCTTGTCTTTTCTAAGGGAAGACTGAGTGGCAGAACTGTATCAGTTTGCTTCATGTTGATGTCACTATGCTTGTTTACATAGTTGTCATGTTCTTTCTGTATATGTCCTTCTATACCTCTCTGTAAACAATTCTCTGCACATGTATTTTTTATCATTAACTAGTGCCTGTGCTGGTGTTTTCTTTTGTGATCTAGCCACACCGATTTCAAATAAACGTTTTACTTACTCTGCTTACTTTTATCATGATTGTATGCTAAGTGAACAGAGAAAGCCGATGTTTATTTTCTAATTTCCTAAAGCCTATCGAATGTGACGAAACTTCCAAGACTGGAGCTGATCGAGGACAACAGCCGAAGGTGATTACTACAGGGGAGATAAGAGGATAAAAATAAAAGGTGTAATTTTTTCATGAAATTCAAGGATTTCGTGTGTCTGCACAATTACAAAACAGAGATAATGAAACCATGTCAAAATTTTGAACTTCAGTGTTCAGAACTCTAGCAAAAGAAGTTTGTGTTGTAAAAAGTAGCCACGGAATCTATTGGAATTGGATGAATGGGGTTAACAAAAATGTAGTTGTAAGAACCTTTAAATGGTGCTTTATGTTGCGAGGCTATGACTTGACTAATAAGTTTGATTTAATTAATTGTTTTATTCATGTGTGCATACTATGTTATTATTTGTGTTGTACAGTTATCAAATAAATTAATTTAAAATCTGCATCCCAAAAGCATCAGAAAAGTAATTTATTAAAAAAATGAAAAATTGAAAACCTAGGTGGTCATGGACTCGTGTATGTAATTTTGAAATCTTATTGGTGAAGTATTCTTTTTCAAAGCTGTCACTTTTCAAACTATTAATGTCCATTTTTTCCTATTTTCAAAAATGCATTTGATATGTTATCAGTGTGAGCTACTGCCACAGCTGCCCAAAAGTAAATGAAATTCTACGAAGTTCGACAACACAACTTTTTACAAATGTCAAATCTTGATTCACTAGTGTCAAAAGTTAAAACCCAATTAGAGCAAGTGGTTAAGCCTGGTGCAGTTGTGCGTTGGTCGTATAAAAGCTTAATCAGTGCATCAGAATTCAGGAACTTTGGGGTAAAACTGCCTGGCTTGGATCAGTTTGTGCATTAGTCAACAAGGGCTGATCACCATCCAGGTCACAGGCCACTTGACCTCGGGAACAGAATGATGCCATTTGTTAATGTCTATTTGTAAATAATACAGGTCACGAATACATAAACAGGTGAAAATGACCACATTTCACTATAATATGTTGTGTATTGGACGAGCATGCTCTGAAGTCGCCGTTTTTTTTTGAAGTTGCAGTTTGTTTTCATCGTGGGAAATGGCAAGAAATTGTGTGTTTTCATCTTGGGAAATGGCAAGAAATTGTGTGGTATCAGTCTCCGTCATCCTATAAACGGCCTTACTTAGTTACGTTTAATTTCTTTTTACCATTTTGTAGTGATGAATCACATGGTCTGCTGTCTTATGCTCATAGATTTTGATTTAATGACGTCACTTTTATAATTAGTTGTACCCGAATGCCAGCCAATGAGCCAAGTGAATGCCTTTGTTCATAAGTTCACTAGGTCAAAACTGCAAATGGTGTAGTGATGCACAAAAAGTAAAACATTGAGTGTTTCAATGAAGTGTTTTTGAAGGGTTTGATTTCCATGCGGTTATATTTGCCATACTATTTCTGCAAACAAGTGTGTTCACACGATTATTATTTCGACGTGTGCATGTTAATATTTGATGTGGAATTTGAACGTGATACGTATGAGTAAAGAAGACAACATATAGTACAAATGCCAACATGTTTCATGATAGATATGTGTTGTTTGCCTAAACAAACAAGGGTAACTGTATAACAGAATAAATAATTTTATGATAATCTTTATGGTTATGTAGAAACTGCATTGATATGCTGAATATCTAATTTTAATGGTAACTCGTAAAGTATGGATTACAGGCAGATCGGAGTAATAATAGCTACTAGGATATAACGGTGATTTTGACTTGCATTTTTCCTTGTAATTTCAAGGAGTCAATCTTCAGAAACTATGTCATTGAAGGCAAGTTGCTTTGTAAAAACAGCATAAAAAGAATTCACATCCTCTCTTCCAACCACATGCACTGCCGTGTTTACACTATTTCCAGTATCATAGTAAAACCAACTTTGATTGGTCAGAAACGGTTGTCAATCATGGGTATGCCCACACAAAACAAAGTTGATCTAATTTGTTAATACAGGATACAATATACCTTATCAGTTGCAGGATTTTTCAAATCTCCTGAATTTGACAAATTGCCGTTTATATGACTGTGTTTGTTGCTGTCAGGTTGGATGGATTATCCAGTGACAGCTGAACCTGGTCTTAGTGTTGTATTGACGTAGGTGCCACTCCTCTGTGTGTTATTCATTTGAATGACAAGGTTGGTCAGTTCAAGATGACTGACTTTCCGCTGTATTTTAATACTTCCTTATTTACATATTAAACGTACCACTACAGATCAATTATGTTTTTTCATGGACAATAAAGCAGTCCCCTCTGTCAAAACTGAACTTTTGATTTAAGACACTTATTGTGTGACTCACAGACCATGTCTATCAAGTTGCTTGTCGTGGAGGTAGGGGGTTAGTTTCAGGCATCCAGGAAGTGTAGCTGAAGGGAATTCACCTGGTTTATTATAGCCTCAACTAACACAGTGTTTAGTGTTCTCAGTTGTAACCAATTTTAATTCAAACAAAAGATAAGAACTCAATGATTGCGTTCATTGTAAACGTACCTGGGAAGAAAGTTGGTATTTTTAACACCGGAAGTCTACTTTGGCTCAAAATTATAATATAAATATAAAAAAATATTAATTTTAAGGTTAAGCATTTGCTTCTGCTAAATTGAATTATACAGGCATGCTTGATTGAATTATACAGGCATGCTTGCTATACTAGAAGTTTTGAATTTTTAAGTAATTATTTACATGGAACGCTGGTTTTTTATGTTTAGAGTAACATGTCTGAAGGCCCTTTCATATTGATTTAACTCTGGTCTGAACAGCGCAGTTAACTGGACCGTTCATTCTGGCTTCGGTAGTTAATGAACATCGAAGTAAACAGGATGTGACGCTGTAGTCATCGAAGTTTTCGCAAGGTAGCGCTGCACGCTAAGGTTTTTTCAATGTGACAATTGGGGAACATTTACATGTGCTAATTGACATAAAACTTATTTTTAAATCGTTTGGTTATTATTAGAGCAAAATACAAGCAGCTATTAGTGACAGCACTACCCTGTAATTATTGACGATAACAGTGGACCTGGCGATAACTTCGATTAGACCAAAGTTGACCATTCATACTACACCGCAACATCAACAACGCTGTGCTGTTAAATCCACCTGTTAACTGCAATGTTAACTGGAGCTGTTAACTTCGATCCAGTACTGGAGTTAAGCGTTCATACTGACCGCAACTCCCCAAACCATCGATGCGTCGACGTTAGTATGAAAGGCCCATCATGGAGTCATCAATGAGAGTTGTAATTCTGTGTAATCAGTCAATCAATGGACTTACAGTTGCGGTGGCCTTGCTTGAAGCCCAGGTTGTTTACATCATGCAATAAGTACTACTAGTTATCAGATTTTTCTCTGCATAACTTGGCTGTCTTGAAGACAGATTGATCGACTATTTTATAAGCTTGTCTGGATTTTGATGACCATTGGCAGATTCTGGAAAAGTGATATAGCAAAACTTGCTATATGAGGTAAACATGAGTTTTTGTTTTGGTCTTCTTTTCTGAGAAGGGAAATAGCTTGAGAAGTA
Source organism: Phoronis australis (assembly GCA_002633005.1). Lineage (NCBI taxonomy): Eukaryota > Metazoa > Phoronida > Phoronidae > Phoronis > Phoronis australis. Next base: position 236,704 of record NMRA01000434.1, on the reverse strand, counting down.
ATAACAAAAAGCTACCTGGTAACTAGGTTGTTGTATTGTTGTTGGCCACTTTGTCTGGGTCACACTGATGGCTGACTGTGACCTCTGACTCCTTTACCAGTGAAGATTAGATGATAAATCAGGTGTCATGCAAGGAACTGGCCCAATAGTGTGTTTGTGCATGTGAACAGCCACAAGCGGGCAGCCCAGTGCCATGCACTCTGCCTATCTGTAACCCAGTTCTTGTTTGTGGGTGCTCGTGTACCGACCTTTGTCTTATTCTGTGGGGTCTTAACTGGGGTCTGTTTCTCGTGAAAAGTGACTCAGAAATTTGATCGTATGCTCCACACAATTTTTTTTTAAAAATAATGAGGTCTCACTTGAGCAAAAGTGAAAAGTCTTTGCTGACCATGGGTCAGGCCAGTAAAAACCAGTACAGCTGCACTAACCTAAGAGAATACAAGAATGAAATATGCACTTTTTCCTTGGATGATCTATTCCAAAACTGCCCTATCATGTCGCATGAAATTTGAAAGTTCACTGTTACAGTAGTCTTGCCTACTGGTTATGGTAGCTATTGTGACCACTGTTCTAATCTGATGCCATTGTTTGGTTTAGATTGAGGAGGCCGTGCAGGAGTTCAAGCTCAGCGATGAGATGTACCGGCACATTATGGACCTCATGCTTAAAGAGTTCAAAGAAGGTCTGGGCCGACATAGTAATGCCAACGCCAAGGTCAAGATGTTTCCCACCTATGTCAGAGCGGTGCCAGATGGATCAGGTAAATAGAACATAAGTTCTACCAATGTTCTCCAAGTTTTGCCTTGTGGTGAGAAAACATGAGCCACGTTTGAAATAGCCTGAGCCATCTTAAAAATCTTGATCAGCGTTTGAAAAGCCTGAGATTTTTGTGCCTCGTGAGGCATTGGTGTTGTACAGTGACAGTTGTTGGTAGTGGAATGCTCTGTAAGTGAAAATAACGCACAACAATAATTGTCTCTATGGATTGGCAGAACGGAAGATTAGGACGCAAAAACTCAATGCTCTGTTTGCACCATGTTTGAATTCTTGTTTGGGGAGAGCCTTTCCTTATTGCGTTATTGTGGTGGTGACATTTTGAATGACATTATTTTCATTCTCACCCCAGAATGACCTCATTGGTGTCTTGTGATTGTTATTCTGATTAACTGTCGGAGCTCACTGTCGGTATATGTGCCGCACATTTATAACAGCCAGAGGTCAAAAGGGGTGCAAACCTAGTTTCCATTTCTCAGTGAGCCCCTGTTGTTTTTTCGTATGATAAAGTCAGGTATCAGGATATTACTGAATGCCACCCAGAATGTGGATTTAAAAAATTAGTATAATTACATTCCTCGTATGCATCCAGCAGATGTATGTCTTCACATTGCAGGGTGTCTGCCTTCACTCACATTGCTGTGTATTCACATTACCAGGTGTATGTCTTCACATTGTGTGGTTTATGTTTCTATCCAATCATCACTATTACAGAGACAGGTAACTATTTGGCCCTGGACTTGGGTGGAACCAATTTCCGTGTACTGCTCATCAAGTTGGGTGGTAAAAACGTTGACATGAGGAGTAAAATTTTCATCATCCCGCCCAAGATCATGGTTGGAAAAGGGTCAGAAGTGAGTATAAAGAGAAATTTCTATGCTTTGGCTTGCCTGGTAAATCTAATGGTAGGTTAACAAAAATGTGATTTCTCCAAGGCTGTTGTGATACTTCAAGTTTTGGACTTTAGTGAAATTAACTTAAAAGCTGAAGATTGAATATTATTGTTATGACTTTTCACTATTTTGTTGAAAGCCTATTCTGTGTCTAACCTACATGAGTGCATTTACTATTGGGAACTCTGTTGTTACAGTTGCTCTAATTAACTTCATTGTCTTCATTCCAGCTATTCGACCACATAGCTACCTGTATACACAAGTTCATGTCAGAGGAAAACATTCTAGGCCAGCGACTGTACCTTGGCTTCACCTTCTCATTTCCCCTGAAGCAGGAGGGTATCGATAAGGCCCGCCTAGTCACGTGGACGAAGGGGTTCAAGGCATCGGGGGTAGAGGGCGAGGACGTGGTGCAGCTTTTGCATGAAGCCATCAGGAGACGAGGGGTGAGTATGAATGTGTATGTCTGGTTATGTCTGGCAGATTTCTGCACATAGCGGTTTGGTGTAGTCAGTTCTAAATTGCTCGTGCAAGCAGAAACCAATGTCGCCATCTTCGTGGAACTAGTTCCGGTCATTACAATTTGACATGTTTGCCTGCCATTTATCATGAAACCAGAAAGAAACAATATTCATCATTTTTTGTTTATTAATGCATTCCTATAGTTTTGATTCAATCTCAGTTATAAACTAACCAAGTTGTATTTTGGGTTGTCTCATTAAACGAGGTTCATTTGGGCATATCATAATTCATTTTAATTAGTTTAGTTTATTCAAAGTTTTACAACTCTAACCTTTCCAAAAAACAGTATATGACTTTGAAGATCTATATTTCTTCATTACAGAAACCTGAATTTGTAAACATTATGTATGCAGTTAAATGGTAATTCAAAACAAATCAGTCCTCCCAACAGCTTTTCCTCTTGCTTTAATGATAACAATAGTAATAGTAATGATAATGATAATAATAATAGGACAGTTGTTGGAATTTTGCAAAATAAGTTTCGTCAAATAGGCAATTACGTTACTTAGGCCTTCTACAAGCCCACTACAACAGTCTCTGTGCTTTAAATAAACTCAACAAGTTTACTGGCCTGGTTGGAGAACTGTGAGCAAGTGTTTTTGTTATCTATGATAGTTTTCACATTCTTTTCTAATGCTTCGGTATGTGAAACACTGACCAACCTGGCGATCTGGTGTTTTGTCTTGAATTTCACCAGAGTTACTGTCAGCTGTGTTTTAATTTATAACGACATGCTGCGTTTTGCAGGACATTGACGTGGAGTGCGTGGCTGTGATCAATGATACAGTGGGTACTCTAATGTCATGCGCACACAGTGACAAGAACTGTCAAGTGGGTCTTATCCTCGGCACGGGTAGCAATGCCTGTTATATGGAGAGGTTGGACCAAGTGGAGACATGGGACGGAGACCACAAAGAGCCCAAGGAGGTTGGTAGTACTTGGTTGCACTATGGTTTCCAGTGTGTAGAGGAGAGTCCAAGCATTCGTGCCCTGCCCTACTCATGTCACCATTGTAGTGCTGCAGTGGAAAAATATGAATCGCCCTCTACATTTGTGCATTGTCGAATGCGTGGGTGCACTGGCCAATGTATCACTGAGAAGTATTACTTCCTGCTGTCCAGTATTGCTTTTAGACTGAAAGATGTGATCAGAATAGGAAACATTCTAAATACAACTCTTCTGCATTGTGAAGGCACAAAGGCATCTTTGGCTTGACACAATGTTTAATTATTGGATGATATTTCTTTCGTGAACACGCATTTTGAGACATTGTATGTTTTTGTGTGAATCATTGGAATGTACTCACCACACAGCAATAACAATGTTATGGCATGATGGTTGCAAAGAATTTATAAGAAATATGAAATAGTAGTAGTAGTAGTAGTAGTAGTAGTAGTATGTAAACTTGTTATCATCTTCAGACTGCACGGTGGGATTTTCTTCTAAGCCAAAAACTGACTCACATGACGATACATTGATAGTGGGCTAGTATAGAATAATTTTTTATGGAGCAAAGATGGATAACTGAGAACATTGTGAAGTTTACCATTAAATATTGTTTTCTGACTTTATTTTTTCCACACTTATCAGCAAATCTCTTGTCAGTGGGAAATTAACTTGCATCCATCTGCCTTCTGGTCGTCATCAAGTGTTTGTCAAGTACCTGTTTCTTTAAAATGTATACTAAAATATCTGCTGGTCATCATCAACTAATCGTTAACTAGTTGTACATGTATCTGTTTGATTGCAGGTCACCGTCAACTGCATGTTAACGTGTATCTGTCTGCTTGCAGGTCATTATCAACACTGAGTGGGGTGCATTTGGTGACAGTGGTTGCCTGGAGTGCATCAGAACAAAATATGACAGAGATGTCGACGAGTCCTCTATAAACCCTGGAAGACAGTTGTAAGTGGACTCAGGGTTAATGGTCACATGCTGCATGCAAGTGAATGCTTCAATGTTGCATCTGTTTTTATTGTGTTTTTGAAATATGAAGTTTTCAATAGCTTTAGTTTGTCATTGATTAGCAGCTAAGCAGGAGTTTCATCTTCATTAGCAAGCCAGGATTGTACCAAGGTCACTGTTTTCTGTCCAGCTCATAAGTGTCTTCACTGTGCCATAGGTCATTGCTTCCTGATAAGTTATTGAATTTGACATCATAATTGATGTTCTTTATTAAATGTCGTAACATGATTGACCGACTGTTAATGCTTTATTTTCTATGTCAGATACGAAAAAATGATGTCCGGTATGTACATGGGTGAGATAGTCCGCTTGCTGCTCGTTGATCTCGCGGAAAAAGGTCTACTCTTTGGTGGACAGGTGTCGGCAACGTTACAAAAAGCTGGACAGTTCTACACAAAATATGTATCTGAAATTGAGGCGTGAGTATTTCTGTATTGCCATTTGTGTAACATATTGAACGAAATTTGGTGTATTTGGAACAATGGGATGATAAAAGCAGCAAAACCCTTTTCTATCAAAAACTGGCTTTTGGTGTAGAGCATTGACTGTTACAAAATTGGTCTCGACTTAGCCCGTACTCAAAATTAGAGCTGATTCAGGAACTTGGAAAGAAGTGACAGATTATTATTGCTTGATGCCAGGCAAATGAAATTGACTGCAGGTTATTTTATGCTTGCAATAACAAATTGTCAGTCGTTGAGCCCTGCAGAAACCACAACTTGTCCAAATAGAGATTAAGTTGGTACCAGTTTTAAGAAGTAAGTGATCTAAAACAGAAGTCAGCCATTTTACTTGAACAATGGTTTATAGCAGCTTCAGATTATGTCATTAAATAAAAGTGGAAATAACATTTAAAGCAATAGATTAATTACAAGTGAAGTACTCCTTATTGTTTGCATTTGCCTTGATATCTACCAATTTCCTTGATGGATAGGCATGAAATTTGACAAGTAAATTACTATCACTCAACAAGGGCTCAGTTTCAGGTAGATTTGACCCGTGTTACATCCCCCCCTAGTGGCCTTTCGATTGCTTTTGTTCCTTTGTCGTTTGCCTCTTTATCCTGAAAACTTCTTTAAGAATCTTATTGAAAGGTGACGAGTGTGTTCCTGTTGAGAAAAGCATTTCTGACTTGTTTTGCATCCCTAGGGGTTCGTATTAAGTACACTAGAATCTGTCTAGTGGGAATGTTTAAAATAACGACCGTCTCTTCAATATGTGGTGTATTGGATGTACACACTGCAGTACTTTTTCTTTTATTATGAGTCTGTTTTTTGTAGTCTGCCTCTATCCACCAAACTGAGTCTGTTTTTGGAGTCTGCCTTTATCCACCAAACTGGTCAGAGGATCATTATGAAATTGACTGATCTGTTACTGCTGACAAAAGCACGCCTGTGGTTGTTTTTCAGCTGCTGTGGTGCATTCGTTTATGATGCTGTTGTGGGCTCATTTCAGCATTTTATGTTGCGCTTGTTGACATTTCAGCTTTCTCATTATCCTGAAAGTTGCCTTAAATTATCGTAAAGCAAACACTCATGTGGGTATTAAGTGGATCAAGGCGAAAATTTTTTAACTTCACTTAGTTTCATCGTACTTGGTTTACATTTGTCACACTTGTTATTTCAGAGACGAACCTGACAGTGACTTTGCCAACACCAAGCAGGTGTTTGATGACTTGTCCATAGAGCAGTTCACAGCTGACGACTGTAGAGCGGTACACTATGTCTGCCAGATAGTCTCCACTAGAGCTGCCTACTTGGCTGCAGCTGGTATGTGAAGGAATGACTCTCGTACAGTGGTTTAATTGGTTATTTTATATTATGCAGTCGTGGGTCAGTACTAATATGACTCATGTGGTCAGTGTGATGAACTCTCAACCATAAGGTCGTGGGTTCGATCCCTTGCTGCTGCAGTCTTGTGGTTGTGTTCTTGAACTAGGCAGTTGCACTGCATTTCCCCAGTTGACTCAAATGCACAAAAAGAGTATCGGCCATTTCTTGAAAATAAGTTGTGATGGTCTAGTGTCCCATCCAAGGCCAATTGGAAAACTCATTCGCTCTTTCAGAAACCAGAGTTTGCATTGGGCCCAATAAGTAAAATGGCCTGTGAACAATTGATTTTATGAGACCACATGTACATTATATGGTTGTATGTTGCCATCATCTCTGTCCGGCGTTTGCTGCTGTATATCCCGACCTTGCAGGATCTTCACATGTTGGAGGTGTGTTGCTATGAAGCTGGTGATAGATGACGGCAACTTTCGAGCAGATTTGACTATTGCTGTGCCACCTAGTCACAATTTTAAGTTTTTGCATTTGCCTGGATCTTAAACTTTTGCGGGTGTGTTCCTGTCAAAAAGATGATCCCATCAATGAATTTTTTGCTCTGACCTGGTTACTGCTGCACCCTCTAGCGATCATTTTAGTTTTTCAATGTATGTTTTTGACATCCACTGATCTCTTTGATAGATCTTTGTGAAATTTGATGGATATTATTCATTTGGTCAACACTTGGCTGACCTTAATATTTCGACGGATCCAAATATTGCCCCCTAGTGGTAGTTGCTTTTTTAACTGCCTCAATAACTACAAGTTTGGTAAGGGAGCGTCATGAAATTTGTGGTATTTGTACTTATTAACGAGAGCAGGGCTGACATTGATTTGCAGGCAGATTTGAAAACCATTAATACCCCTTATTAACGGTTTTGATTGTTGAACCCGTCTCATTATTTCTCTATGAAACCTTGTAAAGATAGTTATGTGTGTACTGGTGATAGGACGGCTCTCGTCAATGTTTGTACAAATCTGTATAGTGCTGTGCCCCCTAGTTACAATTTTTTTTAATCTAGATGCATATGCCAAACCACTTGATTGATCATTGTGAAATTTAGCACTATGCTTTTATCACAGATGAGATGGCATCTTGTAATTTTCAGACAAATGCTCTAGTGTTGTGTTTGTAGTGATCACTATTTTAAGTTCAATACTATTTCTCCATCTAGTGGGAGTGTTCAATATAATGATCATTCCATGTGTCTGTGATGTATGCAATACACACGATGGGCACATATCAGTGCCTTTTGTTGCTCTTTGTACAATAGTGTGATCTTACTATTTAGTTTTGCCTAGTACAGTGGAAAACTTCTAGTAATCTCTTGGATTTGTGCAAGGAGATCCTTGAACTTAATGGCAGTCTGTCATTGAATACAGAAAGGCTGATCCTTTTCATGGTGAAAATTTTCTTCTACAGGAATCGCCACAATTCTCAACAGAATCCACAAGCCTAACATCACAGTCGGTGTTGACGGCTCACTTTATAAGTTTCACCCACACTTTGCCGAGCTAATGGAGAAGAAAATCGCCGAGTTAGTGGGTAACAGTAAAAAGGTAACTTAAAGTCTCTCTTTTCAATTTTTTTGCTTTGCTTGATTAAGTGTTTACTCCAGCTCAAGTGAACTTATGTACACATAAACTTTTCATATTGTGATCTTTTCATTCTGAGCTTCCAATGAACATGCACTAACTGTAAGAAGTGAAATATTGTTGCCTTTCGTTGTTGTGTGCTGTGTACATTTGCACCTACTTTCTACTTTGCTCAATGTATAACACGTTCCACAGGGAACTCGCAAGAAGGTAAAACTGCTTTTGCGTTAATTTTCAGTTTGTTTCTTGTAGTTGCCTCATTTCAATTTTTTGTTTCCTTATCTCCATTCCATTATTGTTTTATTGTTTTTAAAGGGTTGTTGTCTCCAAGTAGTTATGATGATCTGCTTACTCAAGAACATTAAATGCTCTCTCTTTGGTTACTAGCATAAATTGTGGTGTGCAAGGGGGTCGCAGTTCTCTGTACTCATTGCAAAAAAGTTGTGACTACAATTTAAGTGCGTGCGTGAGGCCGCATGGATCTCTCCCCTGTTAACTATTTCTGGCTACACCACTGTCAAGTTAAGGGTCCTAAGTTCTGGACTCTTGTCTTATGAAATGCAAAATCTGATAAAGCGACACAGCTGTATGCTACTTGGTGACACACTCCTTGTTACTTTTCTGTTGTGTTCTCACCCTTTCTAGCAGTGTGCATGTATTGGTTGCAGTTCAGGATGGCACTGTCCCAAGATGGTAGCGGTAAGGGCGCTGCATTGACTGCCCTGATAGCACACAAGGTCAGGCGGCAGTTGCTGGTGCCCAGTTAATCGGTTGCCAAAAGGGTTTCTTGAGGTGTGTCCGCTTACCCAACTCCATCTCTTTGTTTTCCCTGCTGTCTTTGCACCTTACTGCTTTGTACCTATCTCATGTTACTGTTGCTTGCAATCAGCAGCAAATGTGCCTAAGTGAAGACTGCTTTCAAGTGTTCAATGATATGCTGTGACTACCAACCCTTAAAGATGTGGGAGGCTTCCACTATATGGTGGTCTAATTTTTGTGTTTCGCTATAGTTTAATTAATTTCCATTTAATGGCTGGACTCCCTGTTTGCGCAAAACTACATTAATGTGAACATAAGAAATACTCTTGTGTACAATTGATGTACACAAGTGACCAACAGTGATATGATATGCTAATACACTGCTGTACTTGTCCCTTTGGTGTATAGCCTTTAAGAGCTTAGGTCAAGATAAAGGCTTAAAAGTACCAAGTGGCTATCAACTTCAAATGGGAAGGCAAGCCTTTTTGGTGCTTTGGGGTAAAATGCAATGTTATGGTTATCCTAGATGAATTTTGAAAGTTCTTTGCCTTGAACAAGTACATTCCCGGGCAATCCTAGACTGAACTAGAACTCAGTTGAGTGGGATTGTTGGATCTGCAGTGAGCGCGAAATGACTGGAGATATTGACCACAAAAACACGAAACACGTACATGGTGGAGCTATGCTAGTTGCCGGCGGTGGACGCTGCGTTGAGGTGTTCACACGCACGAGTGACACTTAGATCACTGCAATGGCTGCAGTTCATCGCTCTGCACATTTCACAAAAGCACTCATAGCAGTGGGCAACAGAGCAAAGATTAGTGTGGCATCCTTCTTCAAAACGTGTTTAGTGTGTACCATTGTGATATCTGTGTGCATGTCCTTTTCATAACTCACCGTTAATAGTTGTGCAGCTCTTTAGCCGTGATGTGAACAAGCAACTCCAAAGGTTCTTCTCAACCACTGGAAATAGGTGAAGCAGAACCGTACTATACTTTTTTGAGAGCTCATGCTACTTGTATCCTGCTTCTCAACAACTTCTAGGCATACTGGACAAGACCCCAGAGAACAGCAAATAACTGTCTTAGTTGTTACAACTTGACGTACACAATGATGTGCATTCGATACCAAGTGTATGTAAACAAAGCTGGTGGGGAATTATTTAAGACACAATCGTCACTTTGGGAGTGACAAATTTGAATCTGGGGGAATTTAATGAACTTGAAAAGTTATCTGGGATAACCAGAAATTGTAACTTAAGCCAAAATTTACTTTAAAAGCGGTTGCTTTTCTCTTTAAGAGTGTGCAGTTTTGACAGAAAATAATTTTACGTACGGTATGTATTGTAGCATGATTGCAATATAATTCGGTTAAGTAAAAATGGTGTTCTCTTCGTGGAAGTCATGTGATCCATTGCATGGGTATTGTTACAGTTCACACTGATGGAGTCGTCAGATGGAAGCGGTAAGGGGGCAGCACTAGTTGCAGCAGTAGCAGCCAAGCTAAAGTACGGAGACAATGTTGAAGAGCATCTAGCACAACTTCATTGCTGATCTGATTTGTTGGAAAAGTTTGATTGGACGGAGGGCCCTGAACATGGACGCATGACGACTCACTGTCGACCTGATGGGCACATGCTTTCAGTAATGAAAGAAGAGTGCCCAGTATCTATACACCAACAATGTTCAGTCATAGTAGTACACGTATTGTTGATGCCACACCAAGGAGCTATGTGATAAATTATTTATTCTGGGTGCTCAGTAGTGTCTTTGTATGTGGTACCAGTATGCTACTTATACTCAGTGGTGGAATATTTACTTCTTTTCGTTGTCTCTTATGGTTATGGCCCTCTGTTTCATTCCATTACATATAGAATTGTTGTTTGTTATTCTTTATTATTTTACTAAGACATTGTATTTATTTGCCCAGTGTAACCAATTTTAGATCTATGCTGAACACTTTGCTGAACTACAGTGCTATATAGACGTTTATCTCACCTCGCCAGTGTGTTGACTAAACCTTCGGTGAAGGTTGGTTCTCCTGACATTTCTTCACTGGACAGTGGTATAGTGTATAGTTGTTATGTTGGTTAAATGTCCATTTAAGATCTATGTACAAATTGTTAAGTGCACTCTTGTGTATAGTTTTGCCAAAATGTGCATAAATGTAGTGGGCATAATATATATATAGCACAGCACACTTAGCTGTGGGTGTTGTGCATCTGGAGAGCCCAGAACTAGGCAGCAGAATGCATTTGTGTGTCCGTTTGTGGTTTGCCTGACACTTCACACTGCAGGTTATTGACCGTTTGCTTATGGTATTCATCTCCAGCTAAAGAGGCACGTATCAGAGTGGATGCTCGCACAAACAAAAAGTAGTAGACCTTAATGTTAACCAGGTGGTGCTAATAAATGAAGGCATCTCTTTTCAAGACTAGGTTGAGAGTAGAGCGCGATCATCAGCATGTGTTTGTTGGTCCAATGCAGCTACCTGAATCTATGCATTTATACATGTAGGACTCTTCTGGCATTAGCACCATCTAGTAATTTTAAAGTCTCTCTCATTTATGACCTGTTTGGCTATCTCTGTAACATAAGAAGAATTCCTCAAAACTTTTACAATTCATGTTATTAACAAAAATTTATTAAGAAAGTTTACAGGATGTTCCCAGTTCCTTGTGTTAACGTGTTAACTCGAATAGAATGTTGCTAGCCAACTGTTGTTTCAGAGATGTAAATAGAGCTGTAAAGCAGAATCTTGAAAGAAACTTGTACAGAGGGAACTTTTTTGTTCTTGGAAACAAACCCTAGTATAGAAATTTTCAGGATAGGTCCAGTAAGCCCTGCATTATTTCTAATTATGATAAAGCACAAAAGGAGTCCACAAACACTACAATGTTCCTTCTGAGGGACATTTTGAATACCTGTAAAATTGAATCAGAATGCCAATTCGGCCATCCCTTACCAAAACGGGTGTTTTGTGCATTTCGCAATAAGCTTTTATTTTGAAATGCTTTACTTGGCCAACTTGTTGGTCAAGGTACTCTGACAAGGCTTATGAAGAATATATGGATTGAAATTTTCAGTCATTCAGTGGCGAAATAGATGCAGAATAGACCAGCAAGATATACACATTCTAATTTCTGAAAGCTCATCAACCTCTACCACTTTGTCTTGGTTTTACTCCAGCATTTTAGATATGCGAAACCGAAACCGCTCAATAGTTCGTGTGAGCTGTCTGCTACCCTTACGCAAATGCAAAGGTACATACGCCCCAGCCCATCCAAAACTGGTTTACATTCAGGAATTCTCCCAGTCAGTAGATGTGAAATTCTTGACATTCACCAGAATACGTTGAAGTTCATCTGGTCCTTTCTCTGAATTCGCTTTTATTTGTTTTGTTTTGTATGTGTGTTTAGGTTAACCGGAACGTTGTGTGCTAAGGTATTTTTTGTATATTCACGATTAAACGAGAAACGATGGACCAACAGCCTGAGCCTGATGATGTACTGTTCTCATTATATGTCGTAGCATATCAGGGGCCCCAAGGTGAAACATCCCCTGGACTGTCCAGTTTCACCTCCAAACGACAATTTGGTCACGGGAAGGGAAGTTTTGTCGATGAGAAAATCGCCGTCTTCTGTCTCTTCAAAACTCAATGCATCGCAATTACAATTAAAACTCTTCTCCTTGCATCCCTGAGAGCTCATTCCGCAAGGACACATGCCTTTGAGCGGCGTAGCACCAAGATAATAGCGCGGCGTTCCATCCCAGGCGAACCAGGCAGCATTAGGCACGTGCTCACTGTCTGGATATGTCGGGTCGGTGAACTGTAATGGAGACAGCTTGCACCTGTAACTTAAATACTGGATACATGCGTCGGAACTCTGCACAAGTGCCCGAATTTGATCCATTGGAGTATTGTAGGTTATATCGAAGGATTTACACTGCTGCTTGCTACATTCATAAACATGTGCGTCGATGCATCTGCCGTCCTTGGGTTCGTGGTCGTGGTGGATGACCGAGGAGTAATCCGGTCTGATGAAGTCCGGGATTTTAGTCGTTTCCGATTTCATGAAGTCACAAGACACTGGCCACGGATTGCAAGTGCCAAGTGGGTCGATCATCAGTTTCTTGGTGTGGCCCCGTCCACCGCAGTAACCGCGTTTACAATAGTCAGCACACGACCGAGGTTCTGAAGTAAAAAAAAAATTGCTACAAAGACGCTGTAAACTATCACGACAAGTGCAGACGAGAAGCTGCGAACTGAGCTGTCGTCCTCAACTGAACAAAATTTATAACTGATGCTTTTTACCCGTACACAGCCGGCAAAATGCTCACTGACCCATTCAATGCGTTCGTGGTAAACGGCCAAAATGAGCCAGCGAGAGATTTGTTGTTACCACCTGCAGGGCTTATAATTTTCCTCTGTTGAGGGGATTTCCTCTTTTGATTTCAATTTCCTCTTATTTGATTTCCAGTTTCCTCTGTTTTCGTCTCTTTCTATCATGATTTTGTCTTTATTCGTGCAAAAATGTTTATTCCAGTTAACAAAAAAATATATCACATAAGCCTATTTGTGGAACGAAACATTACCTGTATTTTTTTGTTTTTTATCATTGATCATTCCAATCCCTGCACGTGATACAATAATTAATTTTCATTGGCTGCCGAAGCTAGGTAAACGAGGATTCGCCACCGGTAAGTGAGACATTAGCCTCACAGCCGCGCGAGGCAAAACCATCCTAACTTTTTTGCAGACGTGAGCTATGAGCTGAGCTAATTTTCGTTCGCGGCGCGTACCTTTGACTTTGCACTCGCCAAGGAGGTGGCCTACACCCTTTTACAGTGCCACGAAAGTATAGGTGGGTGCTGTGTCAGAGATGGCCCGGCGGACGGGTATCGCGTGATCTGATGTCTTAAAAGGGGACTGTAGTCAAAACAATGTTGCAGTTAATCGGTTCTAACATACAAACAAAACTCACATTTGCTTGACTTGCGTGCCAAACAAAAGCCAATTCGTATCCATGGTCAAAACACTGAATTCTGAAAGCGATCGCTGATTGGCTGATGTGTCAGTGACGTGAACGGCGGGGTATCGGCTGCTTTACACATTCATTGCTTATGACAGCTTATGTCATATTTGAAGAGTTTACATCGTAATTTTTCATTTTATCAATCGTCCTTATTTTTTATTGTTAGCCACAGTGCTGTAAAAGGTTCGCTATGCCTTTTTGTATGGCACCTGGTTGCTCAAACTCTTCGAAAAAGACGTCTTCTAAAGGGATGGTCATCGCATACCATCGCCGGGTTACCCAAGCCTTGGCCCAAAGCTCAGTGCATACTAGATATAGGCCTACAGGTTTAAAAGGGAACTGTATTTTATTCTGAATAAATTCTGGATAGTTTTCTATGAATTGTTGATTAATTTCACAAATAATTCAACACCAAAAATTAAACTTATGTTCTCTAACGAAGCTCAAAAAATTACCGGCTTGGAGCGCTGCTTAGTNGTAATTTATCATTGTATCAATCGTCCTTATTTTTTATTGTTAGCCACAGTGCTGTAAAAGGTTCGCTATGCCTTTTTGTATGGCACCTGGTTGCTCAAACGCTTCGAAAAAGGCGTCTTCTAAAGGGATGGTCATCGCATACCATCGCCGGGTTACCCAAGCCTTGGCCCAAAGCTCAGTGTATACTAGATATAGGCCTACAGGTTTAAGCCGATATGGGTAAAAATGTACAAATAAAATCTGACTCAAATAAATGTCATTAAAACTAAGTCAGACTTGAGTAAACCTAGGAACCAGGTTCCTAGAGTAAACTAACTTCTGTATTTATCGGTGTTGGAAATGTTAGCGATCGTTCATCGGCTGCTGCTAGTAAAATTGTGATGTGTTCTCTTGAGACGGCTTTTTGCGATTACGTCACCTGACCTTTACCAGTTTCTTATCCCCCTGATTCTTTTATCAAGTGTTCGTCGCTGACGGCCTAGGTTGCGTACATGTTATAACAAATTATCGGAACTTGTTTCATTTTGTTTCAAGCTTTTAGTATTTTTACACCAGCAAACCGAATTTTAGAACAACCTTGGTGCTGCGAAGCTGTCATCATGTCCCGAAAGACGTCTCAAATTTTATGAAATGGCGCGTGCGCCTTGTCACGAGCGTGCTGTTTTTGAAACGGACGACACACTTCTTTGTAAAAAGGCGGCAAATTATGCTACCAAATGACGTTTATTTGACTGTTTTCCACTTAAACGGCTGCAACGAACAATGGGAGTGTCGGGTGACTACCAGATTTTGCATGCGCCCCCGCCGGTCCGTTAGCTTTATATGTTGATGTAGCCTAAGTTTTACGACGAGGTGACGAGCATAACTGAGTCAACTATACCCGGGTAGTCAACGGCTGTCTGAAATTTCGGGGTTAACGGAGCTCAACACACAGTGGTACGATAATCTTCATACAGCTACAGTCGGTAACTAACCAACCCTTCAAGTTTACAGAGCTGACAGTATTGGCTGACAGCTGGCTGACTGGATGGCTAGAGTCCACATTGCCCTCGGCACAGTCACTGACACCAGTTGCACCGGCAAATTTTCGTCTGACGATGACGATGACTGGGTATCACTTTGTGTTGCCTCGGCTCAAACAGGTATCCTTTGTGACCCGACATTTCACACTAAAATTTCTTATTCCGACAATATGAAAAACGCTACTTGATTGCACGCTAACACAGGACAGTGACTTGGCCCCCGCCAAATACGTCACGCGACTAAGCAGCGCTCCAAGCCGGTAATTTTTTTGACCTTCGTTAGAGAATATAAGTTTAATTTTTGGTGTTGAATTATTTGTGAATTTAATCAACAATTCATAGAAAACTATCCAGAATTTATTCAGAATAAAATACAGTTCCCTTTTAAAGTGGCATAGAACACGAGAACTAGACTAAATTGCATTATAGTGATTCGCTGCCACAGAAACAGAAGTCAAAAACTGATAACTAGGTATTTTTACGGTTTGTTCGTAAATATTGTTTTTGTTGATGTCAACCAAAGCATTTTTCCTTTAGTTTCAAAATTTCAAAAACTACCTATCATCTGCTCGTTTCATTTTTCGCCCACAAGGCAAAGCACATCTGGCATGGCAATATAGTAACACATTTCCCTTATATGGCAAATGGTCTTTGATGTAGGACTAAATAAAAAATAGCGATTTCAAGCAGCAGTCAGTCCGACTTGGAAGTAAGTCCTGGTTAAAATGAGCTACAAAGGTAACTTCGTATTCAAATATATTCTAAAATGTAATTGGGGAAATGTTCTTTGAGCAAATGCTTGCCTACATATTCGGTGCAACGAATTTGAAAACTGGGTTGGGATGAAATAGTTCAGGTCTATATTTCCCCTGTATTTCAAAAAATTCTTGCTCTATTCAAAGTGAATAAATCGCGTTACCATCTCCAAGAATTAAATTCGCCACTATATGTTTAACAGATATTTTTACGAGTTTTCGCGTTCCAGGCCTCTTGAATGCAAACT
The DNA here is from genome assembly GCA_002633005.1 of Phoronis australis. Classification (NCBI taxonomy): domain Eukaryota; kingdom Metazoa; phylum Phoronida; family Phoronidae; genus Phoronis; species Phoronis australis. The sequence goes on along the minus strand of NMRA01000434.1, from coordinate 220,831 downwards.
GTATGTTAGACAATACCGTTACAAAAGCAGAAGCAAAAATTCTTACCGCTTGAGTAAAATAGTCTTACAAATCGTACTTAAAACTTACAGGGTGTCGTGTTTTGTTAGACCTGATGCGTTAGAAGGCGGCACTTACTTTTGTGGCAAACTTTTGCAGTTGTCGTGGTTCTTTCATCCAACGAAGTTTTGGTTGTGATAAAGCTGGTCACTTTCACCCTATCGCTAGTTGCTTCTTTAGATTGAGCAGCGACGTCCACTGTTGAAGAAGTGGAAAATGAAATGTCTTTCGCTGTTGAACTCATCGGTAACAACTTCGAATGTGGCTTCGACGGTGTGTGCAGTTCGTTGTGAAGATTTATAGAATCTGGCTGAACGTCAGTAGAAGCTGCTGATGGTAACGAATCAATTTCAGGCACGACGCCATGACCGTCACTCGTATTATCCCCGTCCAAAGTGGTTTTAGGCACTTCAGTGGTTGCTTGCATATCAAAGCTTGAAACAGTAAGATTTACTGTCTCTGTCGTAACATCCGCAGTTAACGTGGCGTTAGAAGTAGATAGATTCTGGCTTTGACTTTTACCGTCACCCGCGGAGTTGGAACTTCCACGTGGTCCTAGAAGACGAAAAACAAACACGGACAACTAGACATTTATGCATGTTGTTTACAGGGGATATAATTGTTTTGCTTTATTGAATGCACTAGCTAAAAACACCAACATGCATTTAGACTATCAACTGTATCCTCAGGCAGAGGAAATGGAGACAATGGAAACCGTGCAATATGGAAGCCGTCGGCAGCGGCATCAGCAAAAACCCAAGAAATGTAGTGCCGGTGAGAGGTGTTCCTGTCAGCGTAAGAAATAAGTGCCACCCACATTACGAATTACCCTAGAAAAAGTTGTCGTTAAATTTAGGAATATTATAGACACTATTCACCCCACCATATCGAGGTAATGTAGGCCTACTTTGCTCTGGTATAACTTGCCCCAGCGCAAGTAGTAGTGTGGCCGCTGGAGGAAAGTGTCGCCTGTAAATTACTGAGGTGGCAAGGAAGGAGCGGATTACATGGCCGAGAGGCAATGACTCAAAGGCCTGGAGTCTTCTGGATGAGGATCTTGATGGCATTCTAGAGGCGAATTTAAAGGGTACTGCACAGAAGAAACTGGTCACCATGACTGAGCTGGTCTACACAGTTTGCAGAGATCGATTTGGCGTGTCGGCGAAGAGAAAGAATCCAACCGCGCAAGGGCCTAGCAGAATACAGAGGGAGATCAAGGAGATCCGGGTGGAGTTGAGAGACCTCAAGAGGCAGTGGAAGAGAGCTGAGAATCATGAAAGGAGAGGCTTAGCCCATTTAAGACAGGACCTGAGTTGTAAACTTTTATCTTTGTGTAAGGCAGAGCAGCTTAGAAAGAGGAAGTCCGAGAAGATCCGGGAGAGGAAGAGATTTCTGTCCAATCCATACAAGTTCACGAAGGAGCTTTTTGGGAAAGAGACAATTGGGCAGCTCAGATGCTCAAAGGACGAGCTCGAAAGACATCTGGAGGAGGTTCACAGTGACAGTCGGTGCGAGGAACCTTTGGGAGATTTTGACTGGATGGATGAAGAAGAATTTCCGAGTGTACCTTTAGAGGTTGGCGATTTTAAGTTCTGTGATGTCAGGAAGGTGGTCATGAACGCCAAGTCGGGATCAGCTCCAGGCCCATCCGGGCTACCGTATATAGTTTACAAGAAGTGTTCAAGGTTATTACACCGCCTTTGGAAGCTGTTGAGAGTGATTTGGCGTTCGAAGGCGTTGACTTGGAGATGGGGAAAGGCGAAAGGGATGTACATTCCGAAAGGCAAAGGCTCTGTGAAGATTGGTGACTTCCGTCGTATCTCGTTATTGGATGTGGAGGGGAAAGTCTTTTTCGCTGTGCTGGCAGACAGGCTAACGACATATTTGTTGGAGAACAGGCACATCAATCCGTCAGTGCAGAAGGGAGGCATTCCCGGCTGCTCTGGCTGTTTAGAACACAATTGCGTGATCACGGAGTTAATCAAGGATGCAAAGAAATTGAAGAAAGACCTGTCTGTGGTATGACTTGACATGGCCAATGCTTATGGGTCGATGCCACCCAAGCTTATAGAGAAGGCGATGTGTATGTATCATTTGCCGGAAGATCTGCGTTCTCTCATCAGCAAATACTTCACGGGAGCAAGAATGAGATTCTCAGTTAATGGTTTTACAACCGAGTGGCAACCTTTGCAGAAGGGGATCATGACTGGGTGCACAATTTCTATAATTCTGTTTGTGATGGCCATGAATGTTATGATTAAGCGAGCATCCAAGGAGTGGAGGGGACCTTTGTTGCAGAACAAGCGTCTACCAAGTTGTCGAGCATATGTGGATGATCTCACCGTTACAACTCAGTCGGCATTAGGGGCAGGCCGGATTCTAAAAGCCTTGGGTGATCTCGCCAGGTGGGCTCGTATGGAGTTCAAAGTAGCAAAATCAAGGAGTTTAGTGCTGGTTCGAGGGGAGATTAACCCACATTTCGCTTTTAAGGTGGATGAGGATGTGATACCCTCGGTGTCCGACAAATCAGTGAAGTATCTGGGGAAAGAGTATGACGGCACATTGAAGGATGGAGATCATGTAAAAGTAGCGCTGAAAAGTTTACGGGAAAATCTTCAGAAGATCGATAAGTGTGGATTACCTGGTCGCTTTAAGGTGTGGTGTTATCAGTTTGGTCTATTTCCAAAGGCTATGTGGCCTTTGACAGTGTACGATCTACCTATTACAGTAGCGGAGAGGATAGAGCGCTTGGTTAGCGGCTGGTTGCGCAAGTGGTTAGGCATACCGCCAAGTTTCACCAGTTTGGGCCTGTACATGAGGTCTTCAGCAGTAAACCTACCTACACGATCTATTGTGGAAGAGTTTAAAGTCGTTAAGAGCAGGACCTTCCTGACTCTGAGGGACTCGAAAGATGATGATATCATTGGTGTAAAGATTGACGTTTTTGCGGGAAGGAAGTGGAGTCCAGAGGAGGAAGTAGCATCAGCAGAGAGCAGGCTTCACCATAAAGATTTAGTAGGGGCAGTGTCTAGAGGACGTGAATGCCTTGGCATGAAACCGTTTAAGAGGTGGAAGACAACTAGAGGGAAAGAGCGTCGTTCTATGGTGTTAGACGAAGTACGTCACCAGGAAGAGGAGAAGCGCTTTTCTCATGCTGTGGGTTTGAGAAAGCAGGGCACCTGAACAGCATGGGAGGGGATTCACAGTAGGCGCATCACAGCGAACGACCTGATTTCATGTAACCAGTACAGATTAATTTTTATCCTGCGTTCTGTGTATGACGTACTCCCTAGTCCGACAAACCTGAAGTTATGGGGAAGGATAGAAGACGATTCTTGCAGCAGTTGTGGGGGAGCGCTGCACTTTACAGCACGTTTTGTCATCCTGTAGGTCGGCTTTGGCGGAAGGCAAATGCAAGTGGAGACATGACAAGATTCTCAAGGTGGTTGCGCATTTTTTGGATCCAGAAAGAAGGAAGGTGGTTAGCAACACCGAAAGCCCGCTAATATCATTTTGCAGAGAAGGTGCATTGGGGAGGAGGAAAGATGCGGGTGTGTTGACTACAGCGAGTGATTGGAAGATGATAGTGGATGTGGGGCCGTTGGCAGTATTCCCGATCCATATAGTGATGACGACACTCCGGCCTGACTTGGTATTATGGTCAGATGGTACAAACACGGTCATCATAGTAGAACTTACAGTATCATGGGAATCCCGAATGGTAGAGGCCAACGAGAGGAAAAGGCTTAAGTATGCAGAACTTTCCCATGATTGTTCAGTAGCTGGTTGGAAGTGTTTTTGTATGCCAGTCGAAGTAGGATGCAGAGGTTTCATCGGGAGCAGCGTGTGGAGGTTGATGAAGTTCCTAGGTATCAGCACAGTGTCGACGAAGAATTTGGTGCAGTCAGTGATGAGATCTGCTGAAGAGGCGTCGTCGTGGATATGGTTACAGCGAAACAACAGGTGGCACTACAAGTGATGACAGAAGCCTGGTCAAGTTCGGGGTCCCGGTATCTGAGATGATTCTAGATTAGGGGTCGAAATTATCGATGAGGATGCATTTTAGCTGATGACAGCACTTGGAGAAACAGCACACAACAAGAGTGTTTCAGTAAATTTTTATTTTTGGTAATGTAGGCCTACTTTGCTCTGGTGTAACTTGCCCCAGCGCAAGTAGTAGTGTGGCCGCTGGAGGAAAGTGTCGCCTGTAAATTACGTTCATAAATCACTGGGGTACGTACGGTAGAGACACTTTTGACGCTCATGTTTTACGAACGTAATCTAGATTACCAGGTTGCTGGTTATGTGAGCTCTGAAAGTTTTACGACCTCAAAATTACGATCGCCTATCACGGTCGTGAATTAAACGACGAATGTAAATATTTTGATCGTTAAGGTTATATAGGACCCAACAAGTCTGTGTATTTCTAACCAAATATATACAGAGTTTAACTCCGTGAAAGTATATATTTTCTGAATGGAGAAACTCTGTACAACTTAATTTTTGACTCTTTACCAAACTACGGCCACTTGTGTCTCGTGACCATGTCTTGAGTAATATTTAGCAAAAAGGTACATTCGTAAACAAACAGCGACATCAATTACAGGACCAAATTTCTTTTGATATAAATTTCCACGATAAAACACTGTTTTAGTTTTTTCAATTATCCCTGACCCCGTTTTCATTTCATGCAACTTTTGATTTTTTTCACAAAAGTCATACATTTGATAGCCTGTGTTGCATAAACAATTTCTCACAGCGTTTTGGAGAACAGTGCATATAGTTTCTTGTAAATCCAATCACCCATTTTACAGATATGATTTTTCTGAAAAAAGCCGAATTTGGCCATTTTTTGGGGCCGAGTTAACGAACAGATCACCCAATCTTATCCTCGTAATTTACACTAATTTTATAGCATAGGCCTAGTATTTGAAAATGTCTTGGAATCCTATCAACCATATGACTTTGTGAAAGTAGCCAAATTTAGCCATTTTTCTAGGGAACGACCTAACTAGCAGATCATCCAATCTTACCCTCGTAATTTAGGCTACGCTCGTAAATGTACGCTCGCAATTTACGCTCGTAAATCACCAGCGGGGAAAGTGTCTTTACACCTCGAGCGACACTTTTCACCCAGCGGCCAACGATACAAACCTGGCCAAGGTGGGAAAAAATTACGTACTTGTACCAAGCATGCAGGCCCGTAGGAAGGAAAAAATATTGGTGTGGCACAAACCAAGTTGACTTTGGCAACCTACCCCCTTGCTATCGTCACGCCCCCCCCCCACGTCCGCCATAGGTGGGGTGCAGCCATCAGAACTTGAGTAACCGTGAACCAACAAAGATTCAAAGAGAGTAAGAATGGGTCTAGGCCCCGAGCGCACTGACGGTAGCTGGGAGCTGCCTGAAGTAACTACAGCTGGGTCGAAGGTCAAGGTTCCTTTTATTATGATCCAGTTTCAGGAAAACTTCATTTTCTTATGGCCATTCTTTGAAGTAATTTTTGGAAAGGTGAGGTCCCGAGGTGCCTGGTATGAGCACTATTAAAGGATTAAAGGGGCATTTCTTTTTAATCACTGTACACAACTGGAAATGCTCAAAGACACAACGCCCTAAAAACTATTTCCATCCTCAAACACATGATTCATGACGTCACCAAGTAAAAAGAATGTCAAAAAGCCACAACGTGTGACAGCGTTGATCAACTCGTCCAAAATTATGCAATTTTTAGGTGACCAACTTTTTCTTGGTAGTTACCAAATGCCATCATGCTAAGGGGATATTTGAAACAAATATGGCGATGCCTATTGCCACCTGGTGGTCATTTTTTATATTGAATGGCTGGCCGTGGCAGGAGAGAGGAAAGCTACAGGTCCGCTAATCACAATTTCGCATCTGACCCCTGAACAGCTGGCGATCCAGAGAGTGGAACAATTAGCAATGACCGGTGAGACCGACCAGGTGACAGCTAAAGTCCGCTAAGTCACAAATTCGTACCTCCCTGTTGTAATAGCTGGCTACGGCCATGTACATGTTTTAAAAAACGTTAGTACAGGGTAAAAATGAACAGGTTGACAAAATATGTATCATACTGCACAAAATGAGGGCGAATTACATATCATCGTCGACGTAGATGTCACGCAGCGAAGTTCAAGAATGAACATTTTCAGCAAGGAGAACCGTACTTACTTTTGACCACTTATTTCGAGTCTCAGATTACTAGGTACCAAGTGATCCGACAGACCTTATTACGAGTCTCAGATACATACTTTGGTGAATAACGTAATGCTACAAATCGTGCTTTGTGTTTTTCCTCACCATCTACATACCAATTGATCCGACAGATCTTAATAGCATTTGTTCTTGGATAGTATACTCACCTAATTCGCCAATAATCTTGTTCAATCTTCCTATTTCCTCTAAAGCCGTTTCATATTTGTTTTTCCACGACTCTTTATCCGACTTCGACATAAGCACATCGCTAGTTTTGACTTGCTGCTTCGAGGCCTCATGTCCTCCACATCTTGATGCCAACGAATCCCGCACATTATCCAAACTTTTCTCAAAATGGTCATACTGCTGTTCAATTACTGCCAGTTTAACTTCGAGTTTCCTTGTCCTCTCAACTATTCGCGATTGAAACTCATTCGAAAGCTCAAAATGCCGCTGTAAGTATTTTACATCCACTTCTTCACTTTCCAGTTTTTCCCTAATAGACTCAACGTCGTTGGTGATTTTCTTCACAAAATATCTGTGGTCAACTTTGATTATTTCGAGTTCGTAACGTAGACCTGCGTCGCTCCCACCGGCGACCGTGTCAGTCTCAGACACACAAACAGGGATGAACATAAACAAGACAGCAAGAATGGAAGCCATTGTGTGCGTGAATCTGCATGGGCTGATTAAAGAAACATTCATAAATCGACAACCGACTGAAAATCACCTGGACGTCGAGATTAATATAACACAAGAACACTCCCTGTGCTGTATGTGTTATTAAAAGAATTCTTTATACATCATCGTGAAAAATGGGTGATAATCTGAGTGCTTTTTTGGAATTGAAGTAGACCTATTGAAAATTTGAAAGATGTAGCTCGCCGTCGTTTAGCTCGTTAAAAACGAAACTCGAATTGATCTTTTACTCTCATTAAATCGGTCTTATAATATTGTTTTCTTGATAGAATTCTATTTCCGTTACCAATAAGAACTTCATAACCACCACCGACTCAAGAGCGTGGTTCTGAGTTTATTGGGGTTGGCCAACTCTAAAATTGCGGATTGACTCTGATATGACCATAGAATATAGTACATGGACCGCCAACTCCGTATACTTTCAATGGACGAAATCTGTGAGCTTGCGCACAAGCCCTTACGTCATTATTCACTGGCGACACCTGGCTAAATTATCTGGTGTAATTTCCGGCAAGTACGTCGTCTGCTAATCATGGTCGGTTGCTGTGTGGCCGGTTGTTCGGCTACGCAGGCGAAATGCAGAGGCGTTAGCTTCCATAGTGTACGAAGACCACAAAATCCGCTTTGGGAGAAAAAGTTATGTTCTTGCGTCGACGTGAATGGAAGTTTTTCTTCCAAAAAAAAACTCATACATTTGTTCACGACACTTCGAAGATGGGTGTTTTTTAAGAGGCTCTGGTAGGCCTACTACTTAATCCTGTCTTCACAAATCCATTTTTCTTTTCTCCGTTTTGATGAAAACTATCTGGTAAACTTTTTGACGAAAAATGTCCGCTAAATTTCTTCCAATGGTAGTGACTGGTGAACTCTTGTCCTTACGAGGACCTTCAGCCATAGTCTAGTGAGCGAATTAACCAAATTACTCTTAGGTGGCCCTGATCAGACGGTTGGTCTCAGCATAATGCGCAGATTTGGCCAGGATTTGGATCAGCGATTTCAACAAATTCACATTCGTGTACAAATAAATAGGACGCTAGTAAAACCTTTAACATAAATAAAGATTACATTAATACTTCAGAAATAAATACCTGGACCTGTCAAAATCTATCCCGCAATTCAACAGCAGGTTACATACTCAATTATTTATGTCGACTGTATGCCGCACAAAACTTGAACCATCTTAGCCAAGTACGCTGCAGTCTATGAAAATACCAGAATAACGAAAAACCTCGGAAGCAAGGGAAATGAACCCTAAGAGGTAGCAAGCAAGATAAAGGGGGTGGTAGGGACATGAAGCTGACGTGTGCTAATTTTCAATTTCATACTTTTATGTGGCATTTTCATAATTTTGATTTGAGATGTCAACTCAGATCAAACGGTTTGAAAGTTCGGATTTTTAATTTGTAATGAACTTGAGTTGCACTGCACGTGACCTTTTATGAATTTACCGTAGTTGGCTACAGACAGGCCCACCTTTATAAAAACTAGCAACGTAGACAAACGCATGCGCGCACCCAGGGGAAAAGTCCAAGAGAAAGAGACGAAAGTCCACAATACGGCAGTACCCCGTTTTTTATTTTAGTTCTCACGCTTTTTGTTAGCAAAAGGTCCACTTTGCCAGAGATTCGAGCCCCCGTATTAGAGGCTGGGTGCGCGCATGAAACGTCTACACAAATTGCACCCAATGCAGCTCCTGGTTTAAACGCGGGCTTCTTTTTCAAAGTTTGGTCAGGTATAAATAACGCCACAAACATGGAGGTTCACTGAAACACGTCTACTTTACAGATGTGAGAATCCCTAGCCACGGAAAACTTGAGAGGCCGACAAAAATACTAATGATGAAATACCGGTGATGATAATCATCCACTTTGTTAATTTACTTCACCTACACAATTGGAAATAGCCGCTAAAATGAAACACCACGTCATGCGCGCACTCAGAGGGGGGGTTCGAGCCCCCCCATTTGGCGAAGTGGGCAAAAAGGTCTGCCCGCTCTCTTGTTAACAACAGGTCCATAACGTCAGGAATTCGAGCCCCCCATTTTGAAGACTGGGTGCGCGCATGCACGTGAGTCCCAGGCTGGACAGCCCCAATATGGTAGAACCCAAGGAGCTCAAGTCAGGGTTAAATCAGGATGGGCATAAATAAGGAAATTTACTGTATCAACAGATTAGACAAATAAGAATAAGATACAAAGTATTGATACAGTGTACACGCGCACAATAACTGGGTCTATCATTTTCCCGCCGCAAGCGATTGAACCAATCGGATCACCAATGGCGCAAACCTTTCGAAAACAAGCCTGATTTTTAGGTAGTCTGTTACTGCTCTTTATACTTTCAAAACTTTAATTTGTTATAGTTAATTTATTTGCTGTGCACCTCAATGAGACCAGTTCATATACATGCATTCATCACGATTAATACATTGTAAAACCATAGATTATGCACTATCAACATGAGACAAAAACAGTACACCCCTTTTTTAAAAAATGGGTTAAAGGTTAGAAACAAAGGACGAGAGCGTAGACAAGTTTCCATCACTTGCAACGTCGATTTTTTACGATGGACGTTGGAGAAGAACATCAGTCTGGTGACAGCAACACGGAATCGTACGAAGGCGATGATTTTCCGAAATTTGATTCGTTGTGTTGTTTGTCATTTTTTTTCCTACAGTTCAGGATTATTTGTGGATACAGGAACAAGAACTGAACGATGCAGGGTTCGTGACAACGTTGGTGAACGGTAATATCTATCTAAGGTGTTACAACTGTCATCGATATTGTCATCTCCTCTGTTTTCATCCAACCTTCCCAGATGAAAACTTGAATGAAGAGGACCTTCAGTACTTGAGCATGAGTGAGCATGGTATACCGTCGGAGGCCCTAAAGTCGGCAATGCCCTAAAGTCGTGAATCATCTCGTTTCCGCTTCTGCAAGGTCACGTGACATCTAGCGTTCCTGTTTCCAGCGTTCGTCTGCTTACGATTGTCAAAAGAGTATCGGGACACGTAGCTCTTCATAATGCGAAACAAAACTGTGAGTTGAGAGTTTGTTTTCAAAAATAATACTTAAACCAGCATATTTTACTAATGCAGTTTTTTGCGCATTTTCAAAACATGTATTCGAAACCAACAATCGTTCAGATTTCACATAAAACGCAATCTAGGGGTTGTTTAAACAATGTATCAAAATGTCCCAGGGTCGACCACAATTTGTAAGGCCAGAGGAACTCAGCATTTACAGATACTTTATGCTGGGTCCTTAGCGTTGTTTAAAGTGCGCTGACGTCACTCTACATATTTGAGCTATCCGAAACATAATAATTATGTACACTTTTACACAAATTTTGTGAGCATTTTTATTATGTATTTTTTACCCCTTGATGTAGAAACATGAAAAAAATGTAAGCAAACAGGAGCACATAATAATAATGAAACAGTTTACAAAAACATTTATTTATTACAGAAGCCAGTAAAAAAACAACACAGAAAGCTGAGAAAGTATGACCTAGGCAGTCTACTTGAGGCATACGATAAAGTACGTGAGGGTGGCATGTCCATTAACTCAGCAGCTGCACAATACCATGTTCCTTACCAAACGTTGAGAGACCGAGTAAGTGGGAGGATAGAACCTGAATGCGTCACAATGGGTGTGTCTCCAATATTCGATGTGCATCAGGAAGCCTTAATTGTAAAACATATAAAAGAAATGGCGAGTCTTGGGTATGGTTATACAAGGCAAGACGTCGTAACCATGGTAACGGAGTGGTCCATTCAGCAAGGAATAAGAAAGCCAGGAGAGTCCCTTTCAATTAAGTGGTTTAGAGGGTTTGTCAAGCGCTGGCCAGAGGTGAGAGTTGTCAAAGCAAAGGGTTTAGAGTATGCGAGAGCAAAGTCTACAAGTCAAGCGAATATTGACAAATATTTTGAAGTGCTGCATTCTGCTTTGATGAAGTATGGTTTGGAAGACAAGCCACATAGAGTATTTAATATGGATGAAAAGGGTGTGACGACAGATTACAAGCCCCCACACATTGTCGCCTGCAGCAGAATGAAGTGTGCCCCTCAAGTGGTCACATCAGGCAGATCCGTGACCACAACAATATTGGGATGTGGCAGTGCAGCTGGACAGGCGATGCCCCCGTTCTTTGTCTTTAAGGGCAAAAGATTCAACTCGGATCTACTGAAAGATTCTTCTCCAGGGGCAAGTGGAACAGTCACAGACAGTGGATGGTCAAACTCAGAAGTTTTCCTCAAGTGGCTACAAGATCACTTTGCAAAGTTTGTCCCAGGTGGCCTTCAGGAGCCCGTTCTACTGTTACTAGATGGCCACAAGTCACACACAGATATAACTGTAGTAGAATGGGCGAAGAACCACAACATTGCAATTCTAACTCTGCCAGCCCACACATCACACATACTACAACCACTTGATGTTGGGTGTTATGGACCACTGGAAGCAGTGTATGGCAATTTGTGCCACAAAGCGATGAAAGGTACAAGGGCTGGAATTACTCGCTTTGATCTTTGTTCCCTGGCAAGCAAAGCCTACGTGAAAGCGCTGTCTCCAGAAAATCTGCAATCGGCTTTCCGAAAGTCCGGAGTATACCCATTTGACAACACCATTGTCCCCCCTGAAATGATCACTCCATCCACAGCATTTTTGATGACTACTGGTGGAAGTGAGGTAGAAAATGATTTTTTAGTAAACGGTTGCAGAGGTGTACAGAAGCGAAGAGACGGATGCCAAGTGAACAAGTCCGCTTAAGCAGTTCTGCTAATTTGTCTTGTAAGGTGCTGACAGAGGATGTAGAAACTCTGAAAAAGAAAAAGAACACAACGAAGGCAACACAAAAGGCACAGGTGGCAAAAAAGGCACAATTGACAAAAAAGAAACAGGTGGTAAAAGAGTCAAAGACATGTGGAAAGAATAACATCAACAAAAATCAAGTTCAAAAACCAGGAAAAGATAATGAACCAGGTCCATCAGGATTAAAGCCATTACACGCTTCACATTTTGAAAGTGACAGCACTGAGGACTCGGATGGGGGAGATGAGGACAGTTGCTGTGTCTGTCACAAGTGGTCACCACCTCAACTACGCCAATGTGCATCTCTGGTGATTGTGAATTGGGGAAAATGTGAATTCCAAGACTGCAGTCACTGGACTCACCTAAGGTTTTGCTGTGATGTGACAGCACTAAGGCGACACGACAGATTTTTCTGCCCCTGTCATCACGTGCCATGCCGTCAAAGCCAGCTCCAAGAAGAGTAGAAAGTGATAACAAGGATCGGCAGTGCCTAACACGTTGAAAACTTAATCAGTTTAATTTAATGATTGCTGTAATTTCAAATTTAAATATCACTTAAACATTTCATATTTTATTTATTAAATATTTTAAATATTTATTTATTGTATTTAGAAGAGATTGACTATGAAAAATTTTATTGTTTGTTATTTCATGTTAACTAGCTGGTCTAATTAAAACTTGATTATTAACAACTACAAACGGTCTTTTTTCTTAGCTAAACTTGTTTACAAAAATCACAATTTTGGTTGGCCTTATTCTGTTTTCCCGTCTAAAAGAAAGAGGGCGACACGGTCACGACTTTAGGGCCTCGAAGAAAATGGCCGACGTTTTCATATGTCTTGCAAAAACTCTGCCTATGGATTGAAAACGAGTTTTAAATGTGAGTACAGTAGAATATTTGTGAGGATTTAATCATGTTTACTACATCACATAGTCAGTTCTGAAAAGAATCGGTAGGTACGCCTACAAACCGGCTTAGTGCTTACGTTCACGACTTTAGGTCCTCGGTGTATACTGTGTGATTTATGTTGAATTATATTCAACGGTTCTTTTAAGAACCATTTCACGCTATACCTACAACCAACGGCCCTTTTAAGGGCTACTCAACACTTCCCACAAGAACTGCTCACTTGAGAATGTTGATTTATAAACACGCTTTCGTAGTTTTCTCAGTAGGCCTATGTGAACCGTAAATCAAAAACTGTCCGATAACTATGACGACATCAAGGGTCGGAACGGAAGTTTGAATTTTGAAATTAATTACCAGTAGCATTGCCAAAAGTACTCACAATACCAACACTTCTACTATTGAAAGACTTTGAAAAGCGTTTCAATACCGAAATTAATATAAATTAATGTTTTTTTCGCTATTTTGGACAGTAAAATAGATGCAAGTATTTCTCGTCAAATTACACTGACCGGAAACTGCAGCAGATAGGTCAGGAGAGTTCAACTCAGCTCGTAAGAATATGCCGGAGTTGCGAATCTGTTGTCTATAATCTATGATATGACTAATAGTACGGTAATACTGAATAAACATGAGTATATCCCACTTAAACGTTTCGGTTAAGAATTCAACATTGACAGCTAAACAGGGGGGATGCAACTTTAACTGTTGCCAGCTCAAAATCGAATTTCAAAACGCAAAACTCGTAACAATCAAAATTGTCGACAAACCTGAGGCTAAAATAAAATTCAACAAAAAATATAGTTTAAAGATGCTGAACCCAGCTTTAGATTATTGACTGAGATCTACTATGACTTGCTAACATGCATCTTTAAAATGAAATAATGCTCTGCAACCCTCCGAGTCGTCAACCATACAAAATTTGGAACAAGTTTGAAAATTCCTTAATTTCCTAAAATCGACAAACGTGACTAACGGTTTAGGCGAGTTGGTGCATGCAGCTGGTGACAGAGCCAGTTCTTGATGGAATCCTCAAATCAGGGCTTAGTATCCCAATGTTAATGAGTTCTTGACTGAGTGAACCCAAATTTCGGGAATAAGGGGTTCAAAACTCGGATGAAGTAGGCTACTCGTCGATCTCAGACCTCAAACGTATATATTGCGTTGGTAAATGGAGAAATTGCGTACCCTTTTTACATGACCAGTTAACCAAATCGAATCTTCCACTTTCATTGGCTGAAACTTGACCCATATTACTGCAATAAGATTGCCTTGTCTTGTTACCCAGTCCTGTAGAGTAATAGATTCTTCGATTACTGTCTGACCTTGTCCGTTTCGTGACACTTGCTCGCCCGCGCATTTTCCTCTTTTTGATAAATTTTAGAATCTGTGATTGGGATGTTCATCAAAGTCAATATTTATATAATAAGGATATTTGGCTGTAAACCTGATACAGTAGCCTGCCTATGAATGTCATAAATCTTAGTTCAAACAAAGAACAGCCGATAAGTTCCGCACATCGGTTACTAGGGCCGTTGGCAGCAATTATTGACGAGATATCAAAAATCCAATTGTTAACTTCCGGACAGATCATTTGCTTTGTAAGCCAACATTAGCGTGAATAATCTTACTAAGATCCCGTTGCATTATCTACAAAAACTATATCGAGTATTTTCATACAAAAAAGAATAACACAATATCGGGCATCAAAATCAATGTCAAGCGAAAAATTCTGCTTATAGTAACCTTTTTCTGCTCCCCTTTCTCGTTGTCCCTTCTTCCAAGTCGTTTTGCGTGGACTCGATTAAGAGAGCACAGACTTTGTTCATGGACGAGACACTTTCGCCACCTGGTGACTAAGATAGATCGCAAATAATAAAGGTATGTTTTTTTGATAACAGGCATTTCGACGTACTGCAGAAAGACGTATAACGATGCCGCCTGATCGTTCTACTTAAATCGCGCTGATCTCCGTTCGTGTTTTCGCCATAACTGTTCCGCAATTTTGCTTACATCCTTGCAACCGAAGTTTTTATGTTAATGAGTCATCAACGCCAAGAAGAACAATCGCGTTTCAGAATTTTTCATTAAGATTCTTTTTTATTTCTTTACCGACAGTTATAGTCAAGAGAACTACCTCCACTAAGGTTTTTTTTAAAACAAAGTTGCGAAAAAACAAAACGAAACCACACATTATTATAATCAACTTGTATCCTACAAGTAGTTCGAACGCATATCTTAACAATCTATGCTTGTAAATGAAAAACGGGTTCAGGGGCACTTTTTCTAACATTCTATAGTCATTTTTGATGTTCCAAAGGTTGTAAAGTTCTGATAATTGATCAAAACACTTTAATAATGACATGGTTACAGAAACGAATGTGAAACTTTGTTTGATTGAAAGTCGAGGCAGCTATACCTCGAGGGAGCTGGTTACCTGCGTGCCGCTAGGTGGTAGCCAGCACGCAGGGGTCACTTCTAGCTGGTTCCCTACGTGCCTAGCCAGCACACAGGTATCACGCAGTAGCACGCGCTTTAGCATTGGTTGGTGTAACCTCGGCAGTCATTGATTAGCTTTACAACAACGTAAAAAAATGGCGGACCATGAACGATTTTTAGCCTTGTCATGCAAGTGGCGTAGCAGCAACTATTTCGTTTCCGCACTGTGTTTAAAGGAGTATGCGAACCAAAAAAACAACCTATTTTGTATCAATTTAGATCGAGTAGTTCTACTCGATAACGGCACGTTCGGTTGCGTAACCTGAAACCTGACGGCAGACGGAGGCATTGAATTTATCCTATGACGTCATTCGTTTCAGATGCAGTCTGTTTAGTTCACAACACGGGTTACTGGTGTCAGCTTATCGCTTGAATTTATCGTTTAACACCAATAAATCACCAAACTTCGATGTAAAACCCTTAGAAACACACCGAGTTCTTATAAAAACGTGTTGTTTTATTTGGCTCGGCTTTTACGGATTTATTGGTATTTGGACACACCGTAGCCTACAACGTTCGGCAGGCCAATTTACGAAGGTCCGTAGCAGGAGCTTGGGGTCTGTTCGGAGATAAATTCGAAGTATAAACACTCAGAACGCTTGTCCCGGTTAGTGGCTCGGAACCCGATCAGGCCCGTCGCAGCCACCGGGACTGGCACGAACATAAACCAGCTTGAGTAGGAAACTAAACTTCAAGTCACGAAAAGACTATAATAGTGAGCCAGAGAAATAATGTGGACGTAATTATTTATGTGAATTAGCCACAAAACTGAAAATCTACTTACTTGTCGGGGGCCGCGAAGTCGGGTTCCCCTTCCACAGACCGTCACGGCAAAGGCTGTACACAGTAAAAATGATTTTAATAATGTTTTTGTATTTCTAAATAAAAATTTCCCTAACATGCGAACATAGCATATGAAATCGAGTAATTGTTTCACAACAGCTTTCTGTCAGCAAACACCGTGCTGAACGAATTAGCATGCGCTCACACGGCCTCGGTGCCCGGTCAATTACCTTTATTGCCGGCATCATAAGCAGGTAACGCAGTGGCCATTGCTGGCTTCTCAACATTTGCACTCACGAATACTGCAAAGGCATTACAAATTGTATCTAATGAGACATACTTTTTCAGTTTTATATAAGCATTGGTTAGGATGAGAATAATTCATTTTGAAACAGAACGCAGAATAATAAACGTCTACATGGCGACTCGCCCGGCGCCAATCCCGATTTAGTCAAGAGCTCATCCATCGAAGACTTCACGGGTCGGATCTTTAGGTTTCACAGGCTATCAGTTCAAACCGGAATATACTGATCAAGAAATATTAGAGTGGCGCCGTGAACATACACAGGCAACGGAACGTATGGATATTTCTTTGGTAAGCCGGAATTCTTCAGAGAAATCATTGTCGACGAATAGCCGGACACAAACACGGAGATATTTCACGGCCTCATACTTGCTAATAACAGCGTACCTTTCATTCTTCACTACGGCGAGCCACTTCCTAAGCATTTCGGGCTCTCGAGGAAGTCGATAAAACGATATATCCGCTTTCTTCCCAGCTTCATAGTTCGTACAAGCGAGAACGATGCACCACGACATAGCGGCACTCACTCTGCAGACGAACCACTGACGTCGCTGTGTCGTTTCTAACCTTCCTCACAGGTTAACGCGACACCTCTTGGCAAGGTGAGGTTGACCGTA
Organism: Phoronis australis; assembly: GCA_002633005.1. Lineage (NCBI taxonomy): Eukaryota > Metazoa > Phoronida > Phoronidae > Phoronis > Phoronis australis. The sequence continues at coordinate 203,941 of NMRA01000434.1, read as the reverse complement.
TAAGAGGCGATGTACATATAGACCGATTAAGACGGTAAAAAAGGCTAATTAAATCGGGTGGCATTCCCCTTTAATAGCCGCGTGCTTGAAGCACATACATGTACAGTAAACACATATCTGGCAGATTTAACCGGTGTGGGAGAAAAAACGACGAAGTAACTAGCAGATGGCAGATCCTTTTCTTGAAATTTGAAACTAAAGGAAAAATACACAAATAGAAATTCCAAATCTTTAAGAACAATCTGTTAAAATACCTGGTGAATAGTTCGATTTCAGTTTCAGTCCCTGAGAACCACTTTGAATAATGCCATTTAGTCCGTTTTTCACGTTCTATGCCATTTTAACATAGTTTCATTACGATGACACTGACTAATGAAACTATGTCATAAACAATTTATAGATCAATATTTTGTATTTCAAAACCCATTTACGTTGTAACATCCTCGGCACTTATTCCCCTTTACGCCTGACTTAGCTGATTATGCGTCACTGACAGACATGTCAAACGATTACGTCAGGTAGAGAACATTTTGAATGAATATGCACGCCATATGGATGAAACAACAATATTCCGACAAGGAGCATAAAGATAGAGCAGATGGACCCGATCAGAGGAATGTAACTCGATAGTGTTTTAAGCTTAATTTACACTCGATTCAAGGAAGGTATCAGCTGGATCCCACCTACAACTTCATAAAGCATAATCATTGTCCTTAAACATACCTAAACCTGCCATTCTCTCATATAGAAGATTGAAGTAAGGAATTTCTGTGCGCGTCAATTGAGTGCATAGTTCAGAGGCTTTTGCATGTTTTCTCAACACGTACGCCATGGCTTGGTCGTGATACGGCAAGTTAGATTTTTGAAGAATGTCAGTTCGTCCACCAGGCACTTCCAGTTGAACACACTCGTGGTAATACTTGGCATTTAGTGTCCGTAAATCCTTCACCTCGGCTGCAAGTTTATCTAATCCAAAATGTTCAGCTTTCTTCCAAAATGACGCATTAAAGAAATTATATACTGCAGTATCAGCGCTATTCCATTGTCGAATTTTCTCGAGCATTTCGGGAGACTGCGGTTTTGCAGTTTTAGTCTTCTTCATAACGTTGTGGCGAAGGTATGCAATATCAACCAGATCCCAATTTAATAAATGTCTCAATAAAACTAGCGACTCATCAAAGTATTCCATAATCATCACTAATGAAAATATATCATTAATTTCAGTTATTTTCTTGACAACCAAATCAGCATTATCGACTTCCTTCAGATCTAAACCCATGTCAAAAACTAAGGCGTTATGACTTGGACTACCACCGGCGCACATGGGTCGTAAGTGGCGAACTGGATAATAAGACGCCATTTTGTTGGCGAATTCGGCACCCACGTTGTCCGAGTACAAACCAAAGCAAGGCCTATACACTTCCGGTTCGTAACGAAGTCTAGACAAAAAAGCTGTAGCCGGGTCTCGCACAATTGTGATGAATATAGTGTCCTTCGGCATAAATGTCATAGCACCGTTGTAATCAAATCTGGCATGATTGCACAAGATATTATATTCACCAGTGACTGTCTTTGACAAGTCGATGGGCAATAGAAAGCGACGACGTATTTTATTTGGAAATTGAAAGTTGATATTTTCAGCACCAAGGGCAAAATTCAGTCTACGAGTGTCACCAAATCGATAGAGAATGTTCTGAACAGTGCAGCTGCCGGTTTTGTGTGTCTTCAGGAAGTACACATTGTGCTTGGCGATGAATGCTTCTTTAAATCTCAGCAGCGTTGGGCCCAAGATCAGAAGTAGCACGGAGACTACGAATATAACGCGCACTATTCGTTTTCTGGCTAGCCCCATCAACTTCACACTCTGCAATAAAGAGCAATTCCGATGAAGAGGAAAAATCTCAATGACTACAAAACCTAATAATACAAAAGCACAGCTAAAAGCACTGATTACAAATTTATCACAAGCAGACAAAAACTCAAAATGAAACATTTTTATATTAAACTTACTAGTTTGGGATACTCATTGTAATGATCCTTGCCAAACTTTTCTTTTCATTGCACAACAACAATTATTCCGTGCTCGAGCCATCAGCGCGGGATCAGTCACTACATGCACATGCGTACCTGGTGTCCCCTTCGCTATTACTGAGGAGTGAGGACAAGTTACCCCCGAGCAAGTTGTTAAAGAGTAACTCTTGTGTGGAGATGTCTATAGAGCATCGATTCACAACTTGTTACTTTCTGAAGCGGCTACCATCGAATAAAAGTGTTTGCGTAAAGATCCGTTTCATGAAGTTTTTAACAAAAATGAAGCGAAAATAGTATCTTTAAGTTTACCGAAGCTTCAGGACATCTTAGGTAACTTGTAGTGTGGGTGGCTGCAGTAAACCACGTTCTGGAGCCCAAAACAAAATCTAACTTGCTTCACAAGCAAAGGTCTATTGGCCCTCGAAAGCAACGTACTTAGGTTGTGTTTGAAATGAAATTGGGCATGGTAAAACGCCTGAAAATTGCCCTGATGGCCACGACTGCTTCGGTGGCGGAAAGCAGTGAAACTCATCAGCTTAGTCTTAAGCAATAATCGACTGTCAGTTCTTCTTAACGCTAAAAAAGCATCTAATCTGAGAAAAAAAGATCAGTGCCCGGTTGCATGAAACAGTCCCAAATAGGGACTCGACTAAGTTCCCTAAATCTTTTGCGCATTTGTTTCGTTCTATACTCACAGATGTAATGTTTGTCCATCATTTTATCATCACGAGCTCCTCTTTGACTTATGACACCTTCTAATAATATAACTAAAAAACTGAACCCTTAATTTAGTCATAACAGTTAACTTAGGGACTTAGTCCTTAAATTAGGGGCGTTGCATGAAAAGATCCCTACTTATTTTCAATAATACTGAGAATTCAACGTAGAGTTCACTCTCTTTCTACCAAAGCCAAAACTGGACTTACATGCAGTAATGAGACTCAAACAGCATACGACAGGGCAATCAGTGTTTTCACAAGCCCACAAATACACAGTAGATTTAGGGAACTTGGTCGAGTCCCTATTCGGGACTGTTTCATGCAACCGGGCACAGGAGTCAGATTTTAAACCAGCAAGTGGGTTAAATATATTTTTTACTGTAAGTTTTTATTTCACGCGGTTCAACCGGCCAACTGTCATTCGGAGCGTTTTCGAAACAATGGCTAAATTTTAAATATCTTCGATCTTAGAGCAAGTCCTTGGCTGATTCTAGATATGATTGTGTCTATAGTTTAGTTAGACAATATTGGTACTGCCACTAGAGAGCTTACTACATTCCCCCATAGGCGGCGCTGGCTGCTCTCAATATGGCAGCTTCCAGCCCACAGTCACTGTGAACACTTCTACAGGTACATTAGCTTTAGATTCATGTATACTGTTAGTTTAGGCACGCACTTCAGTTTGCCATTAGTTTATTACAGTCTGTAGCTAGCGTAGATCTACTCATAAGTCACGGATGTTTTATTTGTTTTGTAGATCGCCATCATTCTTTGTCATATTGTCTGGCTATGCAATAAAGACTGATCGATGATATAAGAAATAACCCGTGATTATTTATGACGGCGATCTGTATCTAAAGCCATGCCTACCGTTGCCTGCCCCATTGAAGGCTGCACATATACAACCCCCGACCTTGACGCCAGCATTGTGGCCGCTCTGCTAACGACACACGCCACCACTCATGCTACAGCGCCGACACCGACCTCCACAGCCCCTCCCCGACCAGAGAAGGTAAAACGGCCGACCATCGCTCCCTCTGGAACTTCCGAAGACTGGCAATACTTCGTGTCAAGGTGGAACGATTACGTCACGGCCACGAAGCTCAGCGGCAAGGACGCAGTAATCCAGCTATTAGAGTGTTGTGACGAGCCCCTGCGGAAGGATCTGACACGAGCCACTGGGGGTTCACT
>NMRA01000434.1:112906-197883 GCA_002633005.1 Phoronis australis | reverse complement strand
TTTCGGTATACCAGACGACCTCTCGAGCGACGGCGGCCCAGAGTTCTGCTCGACCACAACGCGTCATTTCCTCAAGACATGGGGCATCCGTCACCGCGTCTCGTCGGTCGCCAATCCCCATAGTAATTGCCGGGCGGAGATCGGTGTGAAGACTACGAAGAGACTCATCACTGACAACACCGGACCGAATGGCGAACTGGCCACGGATGCCTTTCAGCGTGCCATGCTGCAGTACCGGAACACCCCTGACAAAGACACAAAGATGTCACCCGCTGAATGCGTGTTTGGTCGCCCCATCAAGGACTTCATCCCGGTTTTGCCTGGGAGATACCATCCGCATAAGACCTGGGCCGAAACTTTGAACCTCCGCGAGGCAGCCCTGAGACAACGTCATATGCGTATCTCTGAACGTCTCAGCGAACACACTCGCCGCCTCCCTCCCTTGGTCGTCGGTGACTGCGTCCGCATTCAAAACCAGGTTGGAGTCAATCCCCGCCGCTGGGATAAAACCGGTCAAGTGGTAGAAGTCCGCCAATTCGACCAGTATGTCGTCCGTGTCCATGGTTCTGGCCGCGTGACCCTACGCAACCGCAAGTTTCTACGGAAATACACACCTGTCTCACCGCCATCCCAACTGTTGCCTCTACCCGACGGACGGCTCGGACTTCCACCCATGGACAAGGCGGTCCTCTCTCCGGGTTCCCTCAGCGACCCTTCTTCCCCGCCTGCATCCGGCATGCTACCTTCCCTTGGCGATCGCGGCAACAAGTCCATTGGTGCGAAGCCTCTCTCCCCTGACTCATCCGTCGACCTCTCTCCTATGTCTCCGCCTACGCCGACTACCAACGGTAACCCACCCGCTCCCGATGCCGATGATCCCCAACGGCCCGTTCCCCAGGGTGCACTTCCTCCAGCTTCGGACGGACCTCGTCGGTCGGCTCGCACCACCCGGAAGCCTTCCTGGATGCAGGACTTTATTACATTTTAGCTATACCTTGGCCTCTATATGTTTTAACATTATTAGTCACTGTCGCTCGCTGCTCCATTGACTTGGGGGGAGATAGACAATATTGGTACTGCCACTAGAGAGCTTACTATATTCCCCCATAGGCGGTGCTGGCTGCTCTCAATATGGCAGCCTCCAGCCCACAGTCACTGTGAACACTTCTACAGGTACATTAGCTTTAGATTCATGTATACTGTTAGTTTAGGCACGCACTTCAGTTTACCATTAGTTTATTACAGTCTGTAGCTAGCGTAGATCTACTCATAAGTCACGGATGTTTTATTTGTTTTGTAGATCGCCATCATTCTTTGTCATATTGTCTGGCTATGCAATAAAGACTGATCGATGATATCAGAAATAACCCGTGTTTATTTAATTTAGTGAACACACCGATTTGTTTCCATGACAGTTTATGAGATAAATAGTAGCGCGACAAGTAGAAACGTAATTGTCCGAAAAGTCAGTTTTTCCTTGAAAACGCCAAATTATAACAGATCTCACGCATTATACTTACCGGGTATTTGGTTGAGACAACTGCTGCAAATAAGCCAGTTTATTCTAGAAACCAGGTTCCTAAGTATATTGCGCCGAATCCCAATATCCAAACTTAAGCCAAATATCACGGTTGTATTTGTGATGAATCAGCCCGACTTCTACGTAACACAATGTGATGTGACCATAGACTATTATATGACAGACGTTAACAGTTAGGAAGATTCAACCTATATTTACACTCAGGCGAGATTCGCAAAATCTGAACACAAGAAAACGGCATGGGTGTTCCAGTCACCCTACATCTTGTTGGTATCAAATAAATCTTCATGTTGTGAATCAACGTTTTCAAGCAAAAAGGACCTTTTCAATGCACTTCTACTCATCGTGCTAATAAGTATTACTTAAAAAATTGCCGTGGGAACAAACCATTTTGTTCAATAGCCTTCGACACACAACTAAAAGTCAACCTCGTATTTGCTCTCACATTGAAGGTATTTAAGATTATGCGACTCACTTCTCACAAGTTGTCCCGCTGAGCACGCTCTCGTTTCCGGAAACGCTCCAATATTGGCAGTGTGTGTTTTGCAGGAAAAAATTCACCGATTTCCTACCCAATGCAACGCCAATGTACTTCTGAGTAAATACGGAAGGAAGGGTCACACAATAACTGGACCATCCAGCTAGGCACACAATTTACCTGACCAGCTATTGTGGAAAACCTCATTGTCAACCTATTGGCACCGACGGCAACTGGAACATAACTTGGCAATGATATCTGATGGTCGTACGGTGTAGATTAAAAATTGTTGCTTCATAAATGTGTTATGTGGGCCAGAGACATGTTTACTCTAACGAATATGAGAAAAGACGCTGGTTCGATCGTAAAAGTAATTTCGTTAATATATTTGTATAAGAACCGCCAGTGCTATCAACCCTCATCACGAACACTGATTCAAGTTATTTTTGTGTAGAGCACAGCAATCTTAAAGCGTCAGCAATGACTTCACGGCAGTGAAACCCTGAAATAATGATGCTGAACAAAACAATTCGATAAATTAAAAGCTTAAGCGACATTAAACGTGCATCTAATTATGTCAAAAAACAAGTTTTGGTTAAGGCCACTAACCATTATGAAATTTGTCTCAAACTATCAAATAGGTGTGCTTTCGGGGCTTTAGACTAACTTGCAGTTCGGACTAATCTAACGGCATGAAATAGTAAAAGCTTAGTCTGAAGAAACGAGGCCAGTTCTTCCCTAGCTGGAGATCACTTCTAAGATGAGTAAGGAACAAGCCAAAGCAATCGTATAACGGTGAATGATATAAATCGCAATTTGTTTTTGGCAGCACGGGTTTCATGCCGCTTTAACAACGGATGAGATTACTAAAAAGTCTGACCTGGATGTCTACACGAGGGTGACCTTAGAAATCAGCAGAAGTTTTCTAAGGCGCTATATGTAGCAACACGTCATGAACGCGGGAAAGTTTGTATCCTCCTTCATCCTTCATACAGATAGATTCCATTATCCTCCTACGATCAGAGTTAATTTCTTTTGCTTGAGTTTTGGATGTATCCCAGTCAATAGCATGCTTATTTTATTTCGTTTAGCGTGATTCGTAACTGTAGACCTATTAATTACAGTAAGAGATTTTTCTTTCGGGTCTTGTAAACACTCGAGCCGTGATTTCGTCCACCTCATTCCTATGTTCCGAATTCCTGAACGTCTCTCCAATGTAGGAGGCATCACAAATAGAACACGGGATATTATAGACGAAACTCAGGAATTGACAGACCATCTGAATTGTATTGGCAGTAGTAAAATAGCGTTAAGTTTACCTTAGCCAGCCAGCTAGCTGTATAAAGGCTATCGTCAAAATATATTTAGTATACAGCTTTGCACAAAGGCAAAGTTTACGTTACAGAAGGAAAAGAATCTTAGCTAACGTTTCTCAAACATGCTTATTTATCGCAACCCTGATGGTAGTTTAAAACTACAGGTGTACGTAGGAGTACTCACACTGACCAGTACTTCCAGTCTGAGTCATCTCACCCGATGCAGGAGTCATCCGAACCTTATACGAGAGAAATCACAACATGGTGTCCCTACCAGAAGACACACAGCACATTAACACCACTCTATCTCTTACGCTGTGGCTATCCTGGCTGGGGTTTCGATGGATTTCGGAGGAACATGGAGTCACCGACTGCAACCAGTAAGGAAAAAGAAGAGACTAAGGATGTGGTGGTGTTACCATGTGTGAAAGGTTTATCTGCGTACTTTTACTTAATTTGGTTTCAACACAGCTATGAAACCGCATTCCACATTACAGGGGCGGATTCAGAAACTTTCAAAAGGGGGGGTCGCATCAAGGATTTTTTTCAAAAGGGGGTTCAAGTCAACAATTTGAAAACTTCAGGTTTGATATCACTAAAATCAAGGGAAAAGGGGGATCCGGACCCCTTGATCCCCCTGGATCCAAAAATGCATTACAGAATTTATTAGTGCACCCCAAGGACAATCACGATAAGGGCGGTATAGTATACATTATTCCCTGTTCTAATGCCTCCTACACTGGAGAAACGTTCAGCAATTTTGGTTATTGCCTTAGAGAAAATGGGAAGGAGGTGAGCAGACAAAGTCTGCAATAATTACAGATCAAGCAAAACAAAATAATCATGCTATTGACTGGGGCATCTCCAAAATCCTAGCACATGAAAATAACACTGATCCTTGGAAAATAATGGAATCCGTCTGTATCAGAAAGTGAATGCACGATGAACCGGGACATGAAGGAGGTTACAAGCTCCTGCGTCTATGACGTGTTACTAAATACAGAGCCACCTACACTGAAGAAGGCATAGTCAACACCAACGCCTTCGAAAACTTCTGCCGATTTCTAAGGTAACCCTTGGATGAATGAATGTTCATATTACCGACTCCGTTAGAATGTGGGTGATGAAAAGTCACCACACCAATCGCGGGTATGATGACTCATCTGGCTCCACCAAACGTTGTAGAGGCTCGTGCATTTCGCTTTGTTTAGCCGATTAACAACGAACATCGAATTACTAGTAGGCCTTTTACTTTCGCCAAATCCGTACGTCACCGAAACTATCAGCGGAAAGCATTCACCGTCAACCGACCGACCGCCTCCTCCCGCTGCACGCAGTAGCCGAACATATCGCCGCATACTAATATAGGAGAGTATTATTAGTTCGAGGTTTCGTGTGCGACCTACACTCGCTGCGTCGAGTCAAACTCCGTGGCCACGTGGTACGAATACCCCCAAAATGAATAGGCCGGTGTACCGCCTTGCGACGTCAAAATCAGCCAGACAAACTTTAAGTTGATACCTCGGCAGACGACAAAATTATCACCTGACGACAATACCAAATGATGAAAAACCCCACCTGAGACAATACCAACTGTGTACTTTGTGAATACCTTCCTGTGTCAACACCTTTTAACTGGTTTAAATAGTTTTTATTTTGATAGAAGTCGTGTGTGAAGCGCTACGTTCGAGTCCGAGGCCCGGGAGCGTACGTGTAGCGACTCAGAATCTTCTAAGGCAACTTATCGCGCAAGGATAAAATTGTTTTTTATTTTTCATGAGGACAATTGGACTTTTCAAAACACTTGTCTGTCGGCGTAAAAAATAGTGAGCCCGGAAATTGACCCGTGGTCGATGTTGGCGGCTTACGCGTCGGACTATAGGTATACTGACATACGGTTTTTCAGGGTGACGGTGGTACTCCATCGAGTTTTTGGTTACGACACCAACCTTTTTTTCAACAACTATAATCTGTGATTGTGAAAGTGTCTCAGATACCCGAGTTGGCAGCACATCCCCACGGTCACCATGCAATTCTCATGCGGGACGAGAACGCCCCGCGCGGGCCGGCCGGACCCGGTCGCCGTTTCATTGTCGACCTTTATGATGCAGTGAAACTGCCGGTAACATCCCAACGTGCAGCCTAGGTCACGAAAGCCTATCGCACGCCATAGCCTCACGGTGCACGACCAAGGTCTAGACCGCAGTCGCCTCCTAGCTCGGCCGGGCCACGGACTCCCACGACGGCTTACTAGTAGACGATCACCCGGACCGATGAACTGTGCCAGCGTACTCGCACACTGCGTTCGAAGCTCGACAATACTGCGCTTAGCCGAGAGTCAACTTGCGGGTACTAACGTTGTTTTACCTACTTCGTATAGAAAACAATGCAATACATACAGCGACTGTCAAACCATGGGAACCAAAACAAACCACGTCTCCAGGTCACGGAACTGCCAACCAGGTTCTCTCTCGTTGAAACATGAACCTGTTCTGAAAACAACTGTGACCTAATTTAGTCCAGGAAGGCACTAGCGTCACCTGTTGTATAGTTCAGACACACAACCAAGGAGTGTACTACACTGCTTGATACAACTGACAAAATAGGCGAAGTTTCATGAATTTCAATAAAATAGCGTAAAAGGAAACAGCTATTCCGATGGAAGTCGTTAAGTCTATGCATCACCTGCTTCCCCTTCCACGTGAAAAAATCTTCACTTGAAGCTTTCGCCTTACACTTTTCGAAAGAAAAATCAACAATGCATCTGTCGTATACTATCACCGGTCCGTTCCCCGTCAACTAAGTGCTCGGAGCTCCGTAATGCTCAAAGACAAGCCTATGGACTATAATTGATTGTTTAAAAAACATTGTATAGCTACATGGTCTCAACTTCCGTGCAAATGCAACTCATTTGTTTCACAAAATGTGAATTTTTAACTCCAGTCCTATTTTTCTTTTCTCACTTCTCTTGTGATCGATCAGTATACGACTTATTTTTTGTGATACCCTATGATCGTACAGTGATTAACTGATTTTTACATATTTTAAGTTTTGTTACTTAAATACGGCGTTTTTGCTCATAATTAATTGTTTCTGCATGGTTATTATTTATTTAGTATTGTATTGTCATAGTCAGAGATATCAGTAACCCGGCCAAGAGTGGGCGGGCTTATGTTCGCATGACGGAGGATTGATTTTTTCAGGTCATGTTCGGGGAGGGGGCGATCCACCAGCACCCCCCCAAAATCCGTGTAAAGTGATAAAAACATACAAACTTCCCGAACACTCATAGCATTTTCTATCAGGTACCTATTAAAATTTCAGATGTTATTGTAACTTGAATTAGCCGTCACTTAGCCGCCGTCACATATTTTGAAAAGCAATTAGATAACCGATGGGCAAGCAAAAAGATAAGATTATTACTCTTGGGAAAATTCAAGTGTACAGCAAGCCTACGTGAAACATGCTTGAGATCAGCGCTGACGACAGATGTTTGAGAAGACTGGAAAAGCCCGGCGGCCGGGGTTACACCCAAGAAGATGTATACAGAAGTACTAACAACACAATAGCAGGGGCCGCGTAACACTGAAAAAAGTGGGGGGGGGGCTTTTGCCCCTCTAGCCCCCCTGTGGTGCACCACTAGTAGACCATGGGTGGCGCAGCACCGAAAAGAGTGGAGGGCTATAGCCCCCCCCCAGCCCTATGGTGGGCCGCCCATGAATAGCAATTGATGGAAACAAGTTTGGATGAAATCAATAAAACATTATTTAGCATAACTGTAAAGGGCTAATAAATTAGTGCAGGCTACTATAGTGTTACAATATCGGTCTAGCACCTAATTTTTTCTTAATCAAAATAGTCTTGTAAAGTACATTATATTGTTTCATCAGTTCTGGCCCATACAGTTGCTTGGTCTGTTTCAGTTACCAAAGCAACGTGACCGTCAGGGGAATTCCAGGCGATTTTATTGTAACAATGTTGCTTCAAAAGACCAAATAGTGAAAGCAGTTGACGTTCTTAGCGCCAGAACATCGCTTCTTACAAATTCAGAAAAGCTAGAAGGCTTAGTAAAAGTTAGAAACGAATGAGGGTGGCATTCATGGAGGCTCCCTACAAATGACTCTCTAACATGGTAGCTATACCAATTTTCCAACTTCACCCCCACCAAAACCATACGAGTGTGGTACACCCCCGAAGAGCAACGTCACATCTCAGATAAAGTAAGGTCAGCCAACAAGAGCGGCTAACGATCATGGAACGTGGCGTTTTATAATGACTCGCATTGTGAAATATCGCATTGCCATAATATTCACTATCGTTCTGACGATTGCAATGATTATCTATGGACGATATCAACTGGGACTCACATCAAACTCCTTTAGCTACGATGCTTTTGCGTCGTGGACATGGAAGACGCCTGTTTGGGAAAGGAACAGATATACAAGCAAAGAGCCGGGGATCTCAACAGAATGGATGCACTTACAGACATACAACTTCACAATAAACAATCTGGACAAGTGTACGTCAGTGGAAATCTACGTCGTAGTTGTAGTTTCGTCTGCTCCACACAATTTTAAGAAACGCGAGTTTGTTCGAAAGACGTGGGGAAACGCCACAGCCATTAACGGCAAAAATATTAGAACCGTTTTTATTTTAGGTGCGACGTCATCGCATAGAACTCAGCAGAAACTACTTCAAGAAAACGAAGTCCACGGAGACATAGTGCAACAAGATTTTATCGATTCGTATAACAACTTAACACTAAAAACCATTGCAGGACTCCAGTGGGCATATCAGTATTGCCAACAAGCCAAATTTGTTTTCAAAACCGACGACGACGTTTTAGTACTTTATAAAAATTTGATCCCGTACTTAAATTCTTTATCAATGAATCAAGCAAAATTGTTGTATGTTGGAGACATTCACATTCATACGCGACCCATCAGGAACATTACTGACAAGTGGCACCTAACAAGACGGGAGTACCCTCAAGCGACATTACCGCCTTACCAAGGCGGGTCTGGCTACACATTGTCTATGCTCGCTCTTAAAAAAGTTCTAGATGCTTCAAAAGATATCAAACTAATCAACATTGAAGACGCGTTTATTGGTATTTGTGCAAAAAAGGCTGGACTATCTGCTCTCTCCTACATCGGTTTCAGTGGTTACTGGTACGAGTATAGTTATTGCCGATATCAGAAACTGATAACAACTCATGGCTGGAAGTTGCACGATAGGAAAATGATTTGGAAACAGGTGATGAGTCCAGATATAATTCCCACGGCTTGCCCTCCCTTCGACAAGTTGATGCAGTATTATGACCACACCGAGGAAGAGGTATGGGAGGCTATGGAAAGAAATGATTGGCCTTAAAAAATATTTGGCGAAGTAATCATGTGTAGTAAAAAAATATAATAGAGATGTAAAAATACTGTCACTGTACATATAAGCAATCGAACTATCAAAAAAAAGATAGAAGGCCATTCCGGCATCCGCAACACTTTTGCGGGACAAACCAAACCACTCGAAAACTCCCAGTTATGATTAATGTGTACAATCTCTACTAAGTTCCGATAATGCGCAATTAACCCTGCGTCATGCTATTTCTGCGACACAACTCCCAAATGCTGTCCACAAGGGAGCTTTTCACCATACAGCTATATACGCGACGATTTCAGAGTCCGCAAAACAACTTTTTGACCGCAATCAACACGATAGACCGCCAGTCTGGTACACAAAGGTTCACTTATTTACAAAAACGTGCTTATTCACGTTTTTTTAACAGCGACCTCAATGAGTATTTTTAAATCGTAAATTTCCGAAAAAGGCCTAATTAAGTTCTTCATCGGAGAGTTACGGCGAGTGGCAGTCATAACCGTGTCTTAGTTGTTTACCGGTTTCAAATTATCATTTCTTTAATGAAAACCAAAACTCTTGCTACATGCATAACCATACTAAATTCGCCTTGTTAGAACAATGACACCTACTAATAAGGAGGATGGAAAATTATTATGTACTTGTCCTGATTCCTTTCCGTATATATGGTGATGAAACGCAAAGAATGATGTACTTTCTTATGCGCGTTATTCAACACCGTCAGCGAGAAGCGACTAGTAAAATGAGTAGGTGGTGAGCATCGTATAGTGAGCTACTCACACAATCTCCAAGCAGCTTTAGATTTCTTTCATGTCAGCCCACGATTTCCCTGTGCGAACTACAACTTTGAGAGGTACCTTCAACCGAGTATTCCTGCACAGAGCTTCTGCATTCTCCATTACTTGTTTTACGGAATCTACAAAAACAAAAAGGCACACCCCGCCAGAATCGCACGTGAACGAACAAAATCACAACAAATGCAAAAACTGGTTGACAAGAGCTCACGTCCAGTCGGCTGAGACAGCCATGGACCCAACGTTCCTTAGAATTGAGAAATGTGAGAAAAGAAACGTGGAGATCATTCTAAAGCACAAAGGCACAAATATCCGCAACTTAAAATTAAAGCTATTATAAATTGGCGTTCGGTAAAGACAATTTTTATTTAGAGCATTTACCCTTAAAGCAAGTCTCAATTCGTTCCTTACTTAGATAAGGAGTGATTTCTAGGTTTGGAAAAAATGAGTTTGTTACTGCTCGGGTCCACACTCGGCGCACTTGTAAGTTTATTGTACCTGCCCTCGTATCAAGTAATGTTACGAACTATTAATTCTTTCGGCAATTTGAGCAAGGAACCTATGTCATAAGTGTATGAGGTCTAAACCAAAAATTGGCTTGTTGACTTTCCAACTCAATAGAAATTAGTTGCATGATAAATATACATTACCACAAACAACTGCCAATTGGTCATCTGGACTTTCAAACAACAATTCATCATGTATTTGAACTGCTAATCTGAAAAAAAAACATATATTTTGACACCAGTCCAATGGTAATCAAATATTAATATTGACCTAACGAAAGTTAATAATCTGCAGGGATTTTAAACTTGCATTCCGTATCATGTGACTATCATAGAAATCAAAACATCTACCTGGCATCCAAACATTTCTTTAGAAGCAGATCGTTAATTTGAAGCATAGCTGATTTGCACAGGTCTGCAGCAGAACCTGAAAATCGGAAAAATTCTGAAGTATAAAGTATGGAAGAACTTATATAACCCTTACAGAAAGAATAACATTTTATACGTTTACTATGAGAATATATTTACAGCAAATCATAGAAAGAGCGTGAAGCATCGCTTCTGTAGCAAGTAAATTCCTGCCTAAAGTAAAGTCCACATGGAATATTTTAAAAAAAGTGATCAGGAACTGGATACTTGATACAAACAATTTTCTTTAAGATTTAGGTCAACTTCACAAGCAACAGTTACAAATTTAGTTACAACCACCCGTTTCTAGCAACTCATGATCACACTGACTTCACATAAGCAGTGATCAGAAGCGCTTTTAAATTGTTTGCCTAGGTTTACAGCTAGTCCGACCAGATTTCTACATGTACTCTGTCTCTAGCCATACCCTGGATACAGAAGTTGACAGCTTGTCTCTCAGACTGAGTTCTGAGCTGGTATGAATGACTCTTTATAAGAGGGAATAGACGGTGTCTGTTGAACAGTGTGCAAACGAAGCCTTGGACCTGACAGGCACTGATGCACTGTGACGTAAACTTGTTGACACCAGGAAATTTTTCTGTTCAATAAAGGAGATCCTGCATTAGTGAGCGTTAAAATTAGGCACATGGAAATAACATATACATACGCACATAACGACATACATACAGAAAGACAGACAAACATACACCGTAAAGAATGCCAGTCACAAAAACCGACAGACAGACGGACAGACATACAGACAAGGATCCATAAGATCTGCCACAGATTGCTAAGTATAATAATCTAATGCAAGCAAAGTGGTTGCATTGCTGTATAGAAAATAACAACATATCTCGTAAATCTTTTATCTTGATATCAATGTGAAGTAATTGTCTTTATTTCGATGGTGGGAGAAGGAAAACTAATATTTTGGAGCACTCTTACTGAGAAAGCTACGCATTATAGCGTTAGCATCTTCATGCTTCACATCCAAGTACTCGGCCAATGTCTTCTTACCTGCAGTGATACCGACAGTGAAAAATCAGTCAGGTTGAGATTAACAAAACGTCATTAGAAAAATAGTTTATCTATCACATTTATAATTGTTCGCTGTTATCAAAATAATTTAGAGCACTACAACAGAGATTGATCATTTTTGCCCATGACACTATATCACGACTGTAACAGCAGTGCTACTTATAAAATATGTCAGTTATCCCATATTTGTTAGTTATATTATCAAAGCACTGCCCACATATGGGTGAAAGGTGTAACTCACCAGCACCATACATTATTGAATATACAACACGCTTAGTTCTTTCTCTGTCGTCATCACCAACAGCACCAACAGGTTTGTCTAACCTATACAAGTAAACTTCAATGGCTTTTTATGATTTCCAATACTGTAGTACTGAAATACTGTGGGAAAAGATATACAAATGTATGAACACACACACACACGCGCGCGCGCGCACACACACACTTATACATCAGTCCCGTAGCTAGCATTGCGCGGGGGTGGTTCGAATTTCTTGAACGGTGAACCTTTGATATTTTGCAAACGTCGACACTGTGAAGGGAGAAGGGAAATTTGTATACACAGCAATGACTCTCAGCTCTATGTTTTTGAGATGAGACGGAATTAATAATACCAGAGATCAGGATGCTGTGACGGTTGCTCGCAAAGAACGAGACTCAGTTTGGATGTAACGTGGTTTAAAACGTTCTCGCGTTACTTCTTGCCAAATTTTCCAATCAGGCATGCTTAAATGAGTGATTACACCCACTCGGACAGAAATATTTATTCGGAAAATAACTTGGCGAAATTCATTTTTATCTATATGGTTGTATTTTTGCTTGTTTCTTAAGTTGCTTACGCCGTGGGAAATGGGAACAGCCCACTACTCACCATTCGGTTCATCATTCCGAAGGTTCACTACTTCGAAGGTTCATTACTACGAAGAGATCTAACTTTTTCAACTTATGTGTATTTTTACACTTTAACATGCAAAAACGAATGATACATACACTTAACGGTGTACCTATACCGAAAACTACGTCCGGGAAATAAAATATTTGGTTTTGATTTCATGCGCATGTGAAATTGCCCGCATGTTTTACGAACACGGAAAATGAGAACGTTATTGCATTTCAAAAAATATGGAGTAGGAATATACATTCATCAATCCATTTCATGGTCGCATCATTTCACAGCGCGACTGAAAAGTTTAGAGCCGTTGCGACTGAACCTCACTCACCAGAACCACGCACATGGCGGGTCGAAATTAAATGTAGTTAGCAAGCTACCCTGTCCCTCCCACTTTTCACGAAGTCGGTGAGCCCCATTCAGTCTCCATGCGCGCACCCAGGGGGTTTCGGGGGCTCGAATGGGGCAAAAATGTCCGCCTCAGAGCAAGAAAAAGTCTGAGAAAACGAGACAAAAGTCGACAGGAATTCGGCGCTAATGCACAATTCATGGGTCTGAACCTAGCACCCCGTTCTTTTTTAATTCTCGTTATCTTTTCACAGTAAAAGGTCCACATAGCGAAAAATTCGAGCCCCCAATCTTTTAGTCTGGGTGCGCGCATGGTCTTTTTAACATGAAAAACGTTGGTCGCCGTAGCCCTGTCCCGTGCCCCACATATTGTCCATGGTTGAGAATGAGTCGTTAGTTAGATTCAAGAATTAAGATTGGCAGTGATTGGAACGAGCTCATTTGTAAACAATGAAATCAATGTATTAAGAGCTAATCAACTTTTGCACAAAACCTTTAAATGCTTACTAAATGGACACAAATACAATAATTCATTTAAGTTTCTTACGACTCATTAGAAGACAATCAGAGTAATGAACTGTGTGGCTCAGTGGTTTGAGGTCGGGACTCCTGTTTGGAAGACCCGAGTTCGAATCCTGGCTTCACTGGCTGCATTGAACAAAGGTGTCTCCTACTCCTCTGAGCTCGGTCTTATAGTGAACATGTGCAAGGGTGTGAATAAGAACCTCCATATATTGCGAAAGCGACTCCTGGGACTGTGGTTATATTTAAGAAAAAAAAAAATAACTGTCGGAGTTCTGGTTTTGGAATGATGGATATTCGAAGTAGTGAACTTTCGAAGGTGGCGAACCTTCGGAGTAGTGGACCTTCGGAATAGTGGTATCTAACCTTGGAAATCTTTTCCATCAAGTTAGTTGCTTGTATGAAGTCTGTAAGGCTGTGCACCATTGACATCATTGACAAGAGAGGCCTAACTTCATTGACCAAAGTTTTTATTTTTTCTAGACCTCACCTACTTTTCCCCAAAAATGTGAACGTGCTCGTCGGTGTTTTCTCAGAGCAAGCAAACACGGTTATAGTTAAATTCTGGTTTTTGAGCAACCTACCACGGAAGGCTGCCTATAGTTAACTTACCGTCGGCTTCTACTGAATTTAATCCACAATCGAACTGGACACTGGATGAAAAACATACCGGTATAGATTTGACGAACACTTTCAATTACAAATTTGAAAACGCCTGCCCTTTACCGTACTATGCTAACAAGCAATATCAGCTAACAAACCCATTTTCTGCTGTTTTGTTTCTTGGTCGATTTTAAGGCATTCACACCGCAGTGTGACTTTTTCGGAGCTCTCTCGCTTCATCCGCTAGGTGACGCTGGAATTTCACTGTCTACAGTATGACACTGCTAGCTGGGTCATTGGGGGTCACAGCTCTATCTTAACTTGTAGGCATACACATAAGCACAACAAAAGTGAATTGAACGCCAGCCAACCGGCGTGTGCTTTCAGCCTTAAGTTAAGCGGGCTGTCAAAGCGCTTTTTTATTAATCTTCAGATGTTTGCCAATACATATTTGTGTCCGGAATCCACTCCAATGTAACAGCATTAAATTAAGACGAAAGGACAACGTTCTGTGGATCACGGAAAACGAAACAACATTTTGAAGATAACTAGTATCAACTATCTCACAGGCGAAAAACCTGCATAAAACTGTATAAAATCCGACTTTTTTCAAGCTTCGAAAGTATTTCTAAACTCATACCGGATCAGAAAATGAACATAACAGTTTCTTACCGATTCTGAGCTAATCTCTCATCTAAATTCCATTGCAAGACAGCCGGGTGATCGGCAACATTTCATCTCACAGCACTGTACGTGGATCCATTTTCTGAACACAAGAGACGTGGAAAAATTTTCGAAAAACAGCATGAAATTTATACCAGCAACCTCTGAGTACTCCTGCTAATCACCTACGCTATCGGCAAATCCGATGGCAAAATGAATTCAGCCACAAACTTGACTTCAAAATGAGCTATGCGCTCAAATATTGGCTTCCGGACGATCGTTAACATAGGCCTGAACGGGTCAAACTTCAAACTTCAAGAGACGTGGAAAATTTTCACCAATGACGCTGATATTTGGCAGTAACAAGTCTTAACATACACTCTATGCGACAGGCTATCGGCAAACTGTGTAGTTATCTCCCCTCACTTATAAATTCCTGATTATAGTCTGTTCTTATGTATTTCTTATGGAGGACTGCTGGCAAGATTTAGCGCATGCGCAGTAGTGCATGTTACAAATTTCTGGCGTTGGACCTAAAGTCGTGAATATAAGCATAATAAGCAGTTGATTGTCATACTACCCAGTGTCCGTTTGCAACTGCTCATGTGATGTCATGGACATATATCAGTCTTCACATATACACGTGTTTTGGAAATCTTAATCTTTGTTTGTATCCGTAAGCAGAGTTTTAAAACTGTCGCTGATATCGCCGGCCATTTTGAATGAGGCCCTAAAGTCGTGAACGTTTCGTTTAGACGGAAATGCACGAAGTATGACCACATAAGTCAACTACAGTGCTTACAGTTACTCTAGAGGACATAAAAATGCATTGCATTGTTTATTAATTCAGTTTCAATTGAAATAAATTGTTATAAGTTTTGCACCCAACTTTGATGTGCACAGACGTTTACAATGAGGTTGTTCACATAAAACGCTAAGAACCCAGCATCAATCATCGCTCTGTATTTTATTGTTTTGGCCTTACAAAACTTGATCGACCCTGGGACATTTTGATACATTGTTCAAGCTACCCCAGGAGCGCGTGTTTGAGTAAATCTGAACGATAAATATTTTCGAAAATATATCCCAAAAATGCCCCAAAAAGTGAATTAGTGAAATATGTTGTTTTTAAGATACATTTGAAAAAAAGAAGCCACTCACTCACTGTTTGTTATCATATTGTGAATACGAACTCGTCCGGGTATTCATTCGTTTGACGTTCGTAAGCAGACGAAAGCTGGAAACTTCAACGCCAGATGTCGCAGGACCGCGCAAAAGAGGAAATAAGATCGTTCACGACTTTAGGGCACTCACGACTTTAGGACCTCTGACGGTATATAGCTTAGCTAGGTATAGACATTTACTTCTAGACTCCCTTGTTACCCTACGATGTAACCACCACTTGTGTTCAGTAACAATGAGTAACGTAAAGCCTTGTTTCTCTAATCGTCTGCGCGATCCTGTAATCTACGAAAATACCACTCGGGCAAAGTTGGCCGGGTACGGCCCGATGATTACGTGAAGCACTTTGAATCGGAATCAACAAAATTATCACTATCTTAGTTATCATTGTAGTTAGTAGTACCAATAGCTGTAACAATTTTGTTGTTGTCCATCTGCATCCTATATATCTTTAACCGATAGGCTGGGGCTGGACCTTTTCCGCGGAAGGGGGGGGGGGTCGTTCGAACCCATCGAACCACTCTGGCTACGGGCCTGATTCATTCACTCATTCATTTATTCATTCATTCATTGATTCATTCATACACACATACATACATATAGAACACTAAACATTGTAAAAAATGTGTAAACAAATGGGATAAATTATGAAGCAAAGATGCTCAAATCTGATATCTAGGTTTTAATAAAGGACTTCCGAGGTCATACATAAAACTGAACAATCATCAGAAATTAAATTCAAAATTATTTGATTGTTCCATGCATTATGAGTTAAAATTTGTTAAGGCTTGCCATGTTGAAGTCAGCTCGACAAAAATATCGGTGTTTCTGTCATCTTGGAAAATCTTCAGAAGAGCTGTGTCTTCAGAGAAATGTGCCAATAGTCGCAATTCTATCTGACAAAAATCTGCAACAGTAAAAGGATGATTGATTGGTCATGACGAACACAAAATATAACTAAGAGGTGTATTTAACCATATGAGAACAAGATATATAAGAAGTGAATTCCACACATACCCGCTGATATAAAAGACCATTCATTTCTTGCAATAAACACATCTCTGACGTGAATCGTATATGGTTCAGATGCTTTTCCTGAAATTAGAAATAACTTTCTAGACGTCAGTGTTCCATTTCAAGCCTTTGTACATGTTTAATAGGAAACAATATCAATGAACTTGGACAAGGGTAAAAAAATGATAACAGCATGAATGGTTTTGTTTAGTCCAGCTAAGACACATACCTATGACGAAATTCGGTTCATAATCAGTAACTTCAACTGATGTTTTAGGAATAGTTTGGATGTTAGGATTGGTGGATGTCAATCTTCCAGTGGCAGCTGAAATCTGATCCCAGTGAGTGAAGAGCTGGTTATGTGTCACGTGGGTTGCGAGGCCATCCACATACGTGGATTTGAGTTTCTGTAACTAGAAGCATTGAACAGAAGTTATCAAGTTCATGACGAGATTTTATACAATTATATACCGTGTTACCCCAGTCTTAAAATCCCAGACACATTTGCACTACCAACTGAACCTGTCAACTGAATGCAGAAGTCACTTAACCAATGGAAAGTGGAAACACAATCGGTAGTCTTTCGGATGTCATTTAAGTTGGTGTGATTTCAGTAAATAGCTCAGATTTTTAAAATCGAAGACACAACTGTATTAATTTTTTCTTGCTGAATAACACCGTGAAAGCTAGTTTCCTCTAAAAAGTCAGTCATGAAAAACCTGTTCTGAATGTGCACTTCACAGGTGTTACATGAACACTAGCTCTGTCCTGTTAGGCTTGTGCACTTCCTACCATTAGGTACATTTACACTCTCTCTCGCTTCTACTCTGCTGTTCCTTTATTTCGCGTCCACGTTCAGTTTACCAAGTCCCTGAAGATAAGACACTTTGCTCTCGAAATCACTATAGCTCCTATTTAAATGTTTGTTTGTAATTTCTGTTGGCATTTCGCTTTACAACTGCACAACGGAAGTTTGTGATTGTACAGGGAGTATTAGTGAGTGTACACCAAGCTGTCTAGCAGAACGTTTTCAAATCAAAAGATGTAATTTACTAATGTAAGCAAGGGTTGTTTGTCTGACAAGTCTCAGAAGTGTTGTTTGATTTGTTATTCAATGAAGGTAAGAACAGAAAATGACTTTTCAAAATCTGCCTCTAAATTCCGCACCTGCCTGTGTTGCAATACAATGTCTGGTAAAGGGTGGTATTTTGCCAACATTTTAAGGACAGATTCACACGTTGATTTATGGTTCCCAGAGGCTGTTCTTGTCATCTTTGAGGAAGCTGGTAGCTTGGAATCCAATTTCAATACCTCAAACAGCACCTGAAGCGACCAAATCACTGAGAATTTGTTTTGTTAAGTCATGCAATTTCATTTCTCAACGTGTCTACAATAAACAAACTAACATCACACTGGACGAGAACATCGTATATAACAATATTCCCTAGAGAACTATAAGGATTGTTCTAAAGCCCCCTCGATCCTCTCGACACCCACAACCCACGACCCCCTTGTTGTCACGGAAATAGTTCCACGAGCGGCTACCAATGGTCTTGTTCTCCTAATCTTAGGGAAACTGTGCGTTAACGTGAATGCACATAATTTTACATTTTTATAGTTTGCTTTCTCTTGTTACAATATACTCCATGTAATGTTGAGCTATGGTTTTACTCAACAGTTTGTTTTTCAAACTGCATTTAAAGAAGAAATTACATATTTGTCGGTTCCTCGAACTCTCCCAAAAAGCTTGAATATGTTATTCATTGAAGAGCAGACGAGACGATTACACCCTACTGGGAACGACATGTGTAAAGTTGGTAGGTCTTTGACTTGATTTGGTCGCGCATTTTTTATAGTTTTGGCTTTCAAACTTGCCGAATAGACTCTCTTCATTGCAAAAAAAAACAGGGAAACGCCAGCCGAGTACACGACCTGACTCTTTAGTACTCCTGAAAGTCAACGCTTCCTTTATGTTCAGATCGAGTCGAGCTTGTGTAGATTAGGTCGTGAGGATTGTGGGCCGTGAGTCGAGGTGGTTGTGGGGGTCAAGAGTCGAGGGAGTTGTGGGTCGAGAGGATTGAGGGGCCGGGTCTCGGAACAATCCGCTCTATAATGGGTACAAGCAATATGTAGCATTCAAGTGCCCATTTTATGTAGTACTCGACACCGTGTCAGTGCTTACCTGTCTTAATTGTTGGGTACTTGTGAGAACAAAGTATTGTCCCGCTGCTTCGTGCGCCTGAGCTTCCAGCCTGCATAGTTTCTTCTACAATATAATAAATACAAACTGATATTGAAGCGAAAAAATGCGGATGCAGCCAATAAAATTTAAGTTGAATGAAAAAAGCAATACATGGAGACATAAAAATCAGATTTCACTTGAGTGACCATCATTACTATACGACTTACTGCCAAATAAATAATTAGCTTACATGTAGCACGGATCCAAACTCTTTTAACTTTGCCATGTCAACTTGCAAAGGTGTATCTTCAAGGACAGATAGCAGAGGAATGAGTTTGGATTCAATGTTAATAAAAAGATCCCACAAGTTGGCATTCTTCAGTTGTAGCCTAGCACTTTTCATGACTCTAGCTAAAGTCATAAGGTCATTCCAGCTGCTTTCTGAAGGAGGCTGAAGAAATAAGCATCAGTTTTTCATAAAACCCTTATTACCAATGTGCAAAAAACACTATTTGAATGCTTGCTTAAATACGCACCGCACCTGCACCGACTTTGTTCAACGTTTACAGTGTGATAAATCATTTTCACTAATTTCCCGAAAACAGTAACTAGAATCAAGGCCGTCTATATCACAATATGGGTTAAAATATTCACAGCGTTACCATTTTATAAAACACTTGTTTGTTGGTGACATGCATGTATCAATTAAAAGAATATCTATGAAATAAAATACCCACACGTTTTGATGACGAAACGTGATGATATGCATTAGAAATAATTTGCTTGTAGTAGCCTGAATGTTAACTAAAGTATCAATGTAGTTTGGTGAATGTAAAAAGCATACCAAATTTCCACAGTGTACAACATTCGATAATTTGACTGTCTGTGCAAACGTTGAAGGTGGTTCATCTGGATAAATGAGCCACAGGGCAAGTTTTGGATCTTCAAGTATCCATTTCGAACAACCTGGAAATACAGCAATAGTTAAATGTGTCCTGAGAGTTTAAACATGGCATGGAACGCGAAAGCTAATCAAAAAATAAAATAGCTCTAAAACAATTCTTGACGAAAGTATAATCTCACAGCGTCTAGTACAGAGTAATTAAATTTCCCCTGTGAGAAATGAGCACATTTCCAGAAAAAATCACGATTTTTGAAATACAAGCAAAGGAAAACTGTGGTTACCACAGAGTTTCTAATCTCACTTCCACTTATTATAAATGCGTGCATGCGCTCACAATCAGTTGCTTGAAGTCAAAGGTCACATTTTCCATATAAGGGAAATGTGTTACGTCTATGTCTTGCCATACCAAATAAGGAGACGTGATTTGTCTTGTAGGAGATAAATCAACGAAGTGGCGAGCAATGGGGCTATTCGGAAAATCTGCAATAACTAGAGGGCGTGTGTGTACTAGTGGTGATAGATTAACAGCCTCGATTTCGCGAGCCCTTTAAATACATGGTGAAATGGCTTGCAGCCGTGCCAACTGAATCTGGGATTGCGTGAAAAGGGTGCTTCTATGAGAGGAAGTAAGCACAACCTCATACAAAGGTAAGGTTTGTGATTATTTTAACGATTATTCCATGATTATTCTACCGATGCCTGTTAACTGAGGCACTCGCCGATGTCGACTTCGCGGCAGTCAGTCGCCAGCCAGAGTCTGGTTAATCTTTGTATGTTGTGATATGTGATACGATACTTGACGTAGCAATCGGGATCTTTTCGTACATCAAAGCATTATTATTGTTTGGAATGATTTCTAAAAGTTTATCAGTGACAGTTACATCAATCAATGCTGAATGTTTATGCTGTCAACTCGATACAGGTTAATGAGTTAAGATTACAATCCAATCCCAATGGCAAAGGGTACGTGAGTGATAAATATCCATTGCATTAGACTATTTGTTTACTCCCTATCATATGTCTTCTGGAAATCTATTACACGTTGAAATGGAAATCTATCACGTCAGTTTTCACGTAACCTTTGGTTTTTAGGTTTGAAGGCTTGTACCGTGCAGAGGAGATATGCATCGCTTCTGCACCGTCCCTGAATGGACAAAAATTGGTTTTTAGCATTTGACTGCAGCTAACCAACAAGATCTTCCCATCCAGTGCAGATCTGTTGTCAAAGCCTACTTTCAATATTGGAGACAACGAACAAAGCCTTTGAAAAGGAACAGCTATTTTTAAAGTCATTTTGTTAAATTACTTATTCAGGTCCTGAGGGGGGATTGGCATGGGGGGTTGTAATATTTGGTACAACTGAATGTGTGGAAATAACAGGTAATACATGTTTGGGGAAAAGAGCATGGTGAGGTAATTCTTAACCTTCACGAAGTCCCTTCAAGTTGATTTCATGAAACTGTTTTGCTACTTGTATCAATTGTAAAACCACGAAAATATATTACATTTTCCGAATTCACAGTGACTGAATAGTCTTAACTCATGCCTTGAAATGTTGCAAGTCGTTATAAATTCAAATGACTGCCATTTTTGTGAAAATTGCATTTTTGATGGTGCCTTACGATTTGTAATTACTCTTAAACAACAGAAAGATTATCCATCATTTTTAAATGACCCAAGTCTTCATATCTTCTATTAGAAGAAAAACGGTTCCCTCAACCTTAGGCTAGAAGTATGCTTGACAGACCCATGAACCTGTAATCTGAGTTTAAAATTGCTGAAAGTATCAAAATTAAAAAGGCTTGAAAATGGGTAACAAAGGTTTGAAGTTGTCTCAAAAAACTTGTATATTTTACAGACAAGTGATGCGTTTAAAGAATTGTTATGGCTAGGGATAAAAAATAAAGACACAGTTTTATGCAATACTCATTATATACACCCTTGGTTTCTGAAAATAGTAATTATTTACTTTTATGTGAAACTGTAGACCAATCACCATATATTTTTGAAAAACAGGGATAACATTTTTGATCCAATCTGGAGTACTTAATTATTCATATTTCAATATTTGTTCCAGGTTCAGTGACATTTTAAGGCCACTTCAAGCTGTATCATAGACAAGCTTTGTTACTCCGTTCTCTTCCCACAGCACTTCCACACACCAGCAGTGCTGCATGGCACAATGTGCAAGTCAGTGGCCCTGGAGAAATGTGAATCGCAGTACTAAGTTACCATAAGACAATGTGCCAGTGGAGTGTCTGTGTATCCAGACGAACTATATCTGACTGCTACACAAATAAGCCTTGTTGGTGAGGATGCCCTTTCATAGGCAATGAGTCATGTGTGGACAATAGCTTATTTCCTTTCCTGGAAGAAACATGAGGGACTGAAGCTAAAGAAGACCTAGTCACACTCTGGTCTAGTTCAGAGTCTGATTTTGGGCTCAAAACGATTCAAGTGATATGCTGCTGTGTTTACCTTCAAGGGTCTAATTGTGGATGTTATTGAGGCTGAATGAGGTTACATGAAAGAAAGCCACGTGTTGAAACTGGACCTTTTTTACAAGCGCTTCTATAGGCCATTGAAACTAGAACCCAGTGAAATGAAAGCCAAAAGCTGAGTGACATTAAATTTTCCTTTCAGAAGAAAGGCTTTATACTATTGGTAAAAACTTTTCAATTTGGTACAGATTATGGGGAAATGACATTCAGTGACTGCATCGATTGTCTTATTGTATGTTTTCAATTGTAGCTAGCTGGATAAGAATCTGCTATGCACAAGATTCGAGAATAAACAATTATCAGTGTATTTAAAAACAAATGGCAAACTGAAAAAGCACAGAAAGAAACAACATTGCGAGGGAGTCCATAATCAGGCATATCAGGTGCTGAATTTCTGAATTACGTTCAATTCTCTCAGGTTATTGCTGAAGGATTGCTTTTCACTTTGTCCAACGGTGAAATAGATGGTCAGGCGGTTGGTTTCAGTTGTTTTTTCTTGCCTGTAACCAAATAGAAATATTAACAAATTGTAAAAGAAAAGACAAGACAAGACAAAACTACTTTTGTAAGGCAGAACATACTTGACATTTCATCTTCATGTTTATGTGTAGAAACTAATAACCTTTGTACCCAGTCTTATTTAATATCTGAATTAAAATATGTGAAACAGGCTAAAAGTGATTTAACAATGTGTATTATCATGAAACTTAAAATGTGCTTCTGATCTCAACAAGTAAAATTCATTCTAGGTGTCATTTTTTTTCCAATGCAATGTTACGACATTTACTGAATTAAGGCTTATTCATGTTAATTCGATAACTGAGCTGGTGGTCCTGGGGGTGGGGTCCACGATAAAATACGGAAACTCACTCATCTAGAGAATTTATTGGAAACAGCATAATTTTGAAGAGAAACTGCTGTGAAAAAGACAGTCTTGACTTCTGAGCATCACGTACCATACACCTATTACTTTGGGAGCACTCCCACCCAGGACGAATATGAATATGTGCTGCTAGCCTACCCGGCATCGGGTGAGTTTCCAAAAAGAAACACTTAGTTCGACTCAATAAAACTGTTAATCAGTGGGGTAACTGGTGGGGATTACATCACCGAACGATGTTGATAGAAACTGATTGCTAAAAACTTATCAAGTAATGTTGTGTAGTCTCCGAATGGAACTGCATAGTCATCAGTAGACATAGAGCACACACGGGGCTTCAGCATCCACACACTTTTTGTCAGTTAGTTGACCCTGTTGACCGCAATTGTCCACGAATATAGTAACCTTAGGTATTTTGGGAATTTGTGGCCACCTGTCGAAGACTTGCACCACGGAAATTAGCAGTAATAAGGCTTAGCGCGACGACGTATTTTGATAAAAATCCCATCTTTTACCAGTTGTTTATATGCAGACAGCCACGCATGCGCAATTCAATCACCACTAGTACAGCAGCGACACCGCGAGGAGAATTCTCCGAATAGCGAGATCGTTTTCTGAAATTTGCAACGAAAAGAAAATGCTTTGATATCAACAGAAATTAAAAATCTTTATGAACAAACCCTAAAAATACCTGGTGAGCTGATTGAATTCTGTTTCAGTGACAGAAAACCTCTTTCCCTTGCAATTTAGTTTGTTTATTGCGTTCTAGGCCTCTTTAAAACAATGATTGAAAAATGTCGTGCGTTTGGATAAAAAATTGCAATACCAAAATGAGTTGACAAGATGTTTCTTGGTGTATAATTAAACTTACCTGTAAGCACTGAGAGGGGAAACGGACTGAGCAAAGGCAAATCTTGAACAACAAGACTGAGAAAAATATGTGAAGGTCCCCTAATTACTATTCAAATCAATGAAAATAAACAATCTGACTGAGATACGTTTGTGTGCATAAATGTGGGTTACTCTCTTTGTTCTAAAACAGATAATGATACAAGCACCTCTCCTGCACTGTGATCCAAAAAACTCCAATAAGACAGAGATCATCTCTTGCGCATCGAAACATATCTTTGGTGAAAGCGATGACATCAGGAGAGTTAGGACGTTCCTAAATTAAAAGAGAACGGAGGGCATATTATTCCGGCAAAACAAAGATAAGGATAAAAACTTGAGCTGAACATAGAAATAGGGAACAGTTTCAACAGAAACACAAGCACTAACCATTTGATACCCTTATTTTGCTCGCTCTCTAAGTCTAGTGAGAACACTCTCTTGAGTTCTACTTGTGGCTCACTGTCTGCACAGTAGATTACAAAATTCAAGGACTTCACGATGGCTTCCTCTATTTTTCGTTTCTGAAATAAATGTTCCAGTATAATACAAAAAAAAATGTCAATAGCACACACATTGCATTTTCATTTTGTTCTATTGCTAACTGATTCTTTTAGTAATTAATTGAACAATACGTTTAAACTTCCAATGAGGAAAGTGAAAACATACATTTCCATAAGCCAGAGGCTCCCTGAGCTGAGTGCTGCCATCAGAATACGTCAGGGTGAACACCACATCATCAGCTTGCTTTAACACAGCCTCCAATTCTTTTAGATTTGTTGAGGAGTCGACAACAATATCAGTCTGTGTTGTCTTTCCCAAATCTTTTTGTTCCGAACAGGAATAAGCATTCAATCCCTGCAAGAAAAAACATTTTCAAAATTACCTAATTTTGCGCTACCAATGAATCATGCAAACTTAATAAATTTCTATCTTAAGGGAAATTTATTCAAATATTAAAACCAAATGTTAAACTGCCAAAAGACGAAAAATGAATTAAGTCACTTAATCTCATCAAATCGGTCTCATGTTATTCTTTACCATAATAAAACTATTTCCATCAACAAAAAATTTGCAGAAACCAGCAGCGACTCAATAAAATACTTCAAAGACTATTGCGGTTGGTCAACCCCAAATTTGCGAATTCGAAACTGACGCATATACCCATAAGCCTGTGATCCAGTTGCCGC
The DNA here is from genome assembly GCA_002633005.1 of Phoronis australis. Lineage (NCBI taxonomy): Eukaryota > Metazoa > Phoronida > Phoronidae > Phoronis > Phoronis australis. The sequence continues at coordinate 172,661 of NMRA01000434.1, read as the reverse complement.
TTCATTCGGATTGTTCTAAAGCCCCTCGAACCCACACCCGACGAACCCCCCCCCTCGACCCACAGCTTCAACAACCCACAACCCCCTCGACCCACGACCTGCGGGAATAGAGGTATCTTTCCGCTTTTTTCACGTCATTATCTTATTACGTGGCTGAGATACTTTCCCATAAGACTTACCTGTAGTACATTCGAATCCGCTCTGCCTCAAGACTGGTGGTTAAAACAGAAACGAATGTAAGATGATTTGAAATGGCGGATTGTGAATGTGCTATAGTTGTCACGGAACCACCAGCGGCTGCCAATAACCCTGGTCCACTAAACTTAGGGAGAGAGTACGTTAACAATTTTTTCACATAATTTCACATACCGGTATTTATTATTTGCTTTTTGTCGTATACTCGCGTACAATATACTACATGTAACTTAGAGAAGCTTTTTAGTTAACATTATTTTTTTCAAAATGTATTTACTGAAAAAATACATATCCGTGAGCTTTTCAGACTCTTCCAAAATAGCTTGAACCTGCCATTCACTAAAGAGCAGACGGGAACGAGACGATTTGTGACGTTGGTAGGTCTTTGATTTGATTTGTTGGAGTTGTTTAGTTCTGTTTTTGGTTTTCAGACTTGCCGAATCGGCTCCAAACATTGCCAAAAAATAGCCGAGCTCACTGCCATACTCGTTGGTGCTGCAACGAATTAGCGCGAGTTCTTCAGATTGAGTCGAGCTTTTGTAAAGTGTAGTTTGTCGTGGGTCGAGGGTTGTGGGGGATCAGAACAATCCCCTTGTTATTCTTAAAAACTATGTTCTTGTCCATGACGCATGAAAAACGAATGATTACTGGACCAGGTTGTCCTGGAGTGTGAGTCTTCCTGTAGGGAACTCGATGTACATTTGTGGGCGGTAAGTGGTTTGCTTTCGGAGTGTTGGTATCCGCAATAACTTTTCTGGCTTTTTGTATAATGCTCTCGCTTTGTTCAACTGGCAATCCATATAACAAAAGGTTATATTTTCTAGATCTGCGTTCGGTATCAAACTCGGCTTCTTTCAGATGTCAAATTTTGTCTTCCAACTTTTGTGTTTTCCAAATTTTGGCGTTTGCAGTCACAACAGCCTCAGCGTTGTCTTCTACCCATTTCTCAGCCTCACTCAGCCTCTGCTCGAAACCCTTGATTTTTCAAGTTTTTGACGGCGTCATCGACCTGCACTTCTCGTTGTCATAGGTTTATGTCCTTGTTTTCCTGCCATTTTACAAAGGTAGCCTGTGAAGCGCAGAATTGAACGTTCGCCAACTCAGAATCGGAACTCAACAGGTTTGAGCCGGTTGGCCTCAGCTGGGCAAGGATGACAACTCAGGAACCCACGAGGGGCTTTCAAAATTTGACGGGAACAGTTTACAAATTGCTTCCTACATGAATGCGACTTTGACAGCTGGTAAGAGACGATGTAGATAACGTAACTTTACATATTGTACAACTGCGTATAATATGGGGAGCAGGTATTTTGTATAAAAAATAAATGTTCTAAAGGTAATCTAATTTTTCATCGACATGCGTGCCTGAAAAATAGCAGAGTACCACCCGAGTAGTATTAACGTTGGCGGTTTCAACTTGTTGTACTTCAAAAAAGAATAGCTTCACGCAAAGGCACCTTTTCGTACTCCTTAAAATCTCATATTTCTTAGCCATGACAATGTGATGGGCATATCACTTTATCAAATAATTCAAATGGCAGTTGTACTGGAAAAAATCTACATTTTACGTTATAAGGAAGATGACTCAGCACATACGACCTTACGTGATGTGAAACAGGGTATAACGCTTATGGCCTCAACGAAGACAAGAAAGTGACAATGTTAATCGAGTTTTCAACTTCAACACGTTTCGATGTCTCCAACATCACCATCAGGACAAGTAATCAAGACCAGCTACACAATCTTGACCTACACAGTATACAGCAGAACTATCAGGATCGATCGGCGACATCAATGACAACGCTTATGTTTAGATCTTCCACCTGTTAACAGTCCAGACATCATCTGAGGAGAGGACAGAACTTATATTTATCACGCCACAATAAATTTACATGTCTAATATTAATGGGGTGATTTTATAAACACTCATTCGCCTTAAAACTGCAGTACTACTAGTTTTGCTGGCTGAAAAACAAAAACAGAATTAGGCCTCTTACTGTCATAAAATCGATCTCGATAGGCCTACACATTATTTTCAAAAATTTTTAATGTTAGTTAATTTATATTCGGTTCAAATCAATGAGGCCAGTTCACATAAATGGATTCAACACGGTTAATACATTGTTGAGAAAAATTATGCACTATCAACATGGGACAAAAACAGAACACCCCTTTCTGCGAAAAAGGGTTGGGATAGAAATAAAGGACGAGAGCGTACATGTATGCAATTTTTCGTCATGAATATTGGAGAAGAGCTTCAGTCTGGTCAGAGCAAAACAGACTCGTACGAAGGAGATGAATTTCAAACAAACAAACAAACAAACAAAACATTTATTTCAAAACTCATAGTTCCATTGGCCCACAATTTAACATATCAATATACAAACAATATAATCTCGACAATTCATCAAATACTCATAATTTTGCTCCTAATTGCCATTGCTTGTTGAATGAATGATGCTGCATTTCTTAAAACATACATAGAATCTTAACCCAAGAGTGCTTAAAGTGGTTCTATTTCTAAGAAGACATAATATATATTTCCGTAGGACTGCGAAGACATGACAATCAAATAAAAGTGTATATTTGTTTCAATTTCATCGGTGTTACAAAGTTTACAAATTCTCTCTGGTCGAGGTACATTGTTTCTTCTACCCAACTCAACCATAAGTTGATGCGTTGAAACTTGGTTCGTTGTGTTGTCGGTCGTTTTTTCCTTAAGGTTCAGGATTACTTGTAGATCCAGAAACAAGAACTGAATGAGTCAGGGTTCGTGACAACGTTGGTGAACAGCAGCATCTATTTTTAAAAGGTGTTACAAATGTCATCGATATTGTCATTATACTTTGTTTTCATCCAACATTTCCTGATGAAGACTTGAATGAAGAAGACCTTCAGTACTTTGTTGTGTATGTTAAATTATTCAACGGTTCTTTTAAGGACCCTTCTACTCTATACCCGTGGCTCACGCACAGTACAACCAACGGTCCTTTTAAGGGTCCCTTAACACTTCCCAGAAGAACTGCTCACTCGAGAACGTTTAATTGGAACAGGTGCTGGACCAATAAATTCGTTTCCGTGGCGCATTTTTAATCCGAATAATTTTTCTTTTCTTAAACAAAAACGCTATATAAGTATATTTTACATTCATTTATACTCCTGATAATTTGTGCACAAAATAATGCGCTTTTGTAATTTTCTCAATACTTGAACCCTGAATACCAAGTTGTTCGGAGTATCTAAATGCTGCTATGTGGCGTTCAACCAGACGACAAAATCAGACAGCACTAAAGTTTGAATTTCGCCATTACACGACCTGTAGCATTGCCAAAAGTACTCGTGATACCAAGAGTTCCACTATTGGAAGACTTTGAACAGCGCTTCAAGGTGACACTGAATAGTTAAGCTGCTGCCACGGTCAATTTGCAAAATATTAAAATTTAGGGATAGGCCAAGCTTGGGGACATTTTGTAGGTAGGCATTACATGTAGGCTCGGTGAATGTGGCTTGTTTGTGTTTGTGAACATGATGAGAATGAAAAAAGACTACAGGCTCGGCTGTTGCTGCACTCTTCTTCAAGATGGCGGCCCCCGGTTGCAATTGTGCATTGCTGGGTAGCGATTGAGACATTAGCTGCGATTTCAAGCAAGAATTGCCAAAATAGTTGGTTGACAGTACTTTTGGACCACATTTTCGGAATTGGTAGGAAATTTGCTTTCAGAATAATGTTGGTTTTAGTCATGCATCGGCAAGGGAGTGGTATTTTTGGGGTGAAAAGTGCCGATTTTGTGCTTTCTTGCCCATTTTTTTCTTAGCCTACCATCCTTTTCAGTAGGAGTGAAAGGGTCGAAAATACGAGACACAATAAAGTTTCTGTGCTGATCTGTAGGGCTTTTTATGCGAAATAACTGAAAACATGTCATTCTTTGCATCTAGTTTTCGGCTGAGTGAAGAAAATGTGACAAATCCAGTGACGTGTGTTTTGCTGGGCAAAACCCGGTGAGAATTGTTCTGTGCCCCCAAACTAGTATCCACATGATACAAAAACACCTAAAAATGACGTCACTATTTGGGGGCGCGTGGAAAGGCTTTGTTCAAATCTGAATTGGTGGCGCATTTGAAAGCATCGATTATGGATCTGCTGGAATATTGTTTAGCTCCTTATCCCGGGTTTGGGAACTGGTCCGGAAAAGTATTATCGGTAAGAAGTACCAATGATACCGTACACTGATGTATCATCGAGGTAGACATGCAGTAACCGATGATACGTCTAGCCTGACGGATGATACATCATAACTGATTCATATAATTGTGATCATGGGTTACTGTGTGTGTTGAAAAGAATACAGTAGCCATGTGTAACCGTTGTTACATTTGGCCAGACCTTTCGATTTTTTATTTTTTGTTATAATCCGGGCCAGAAAAAAATCCCCGACGACGTTTTTTTCCTCTTCCGATATCGGGAAAAGGTAAAAATAATCCGTAGGCCCATTAATCAAAAAACCGTGGCCTAACCTTTGAAAACACTGCCAATAGCGTTTGAGGCTAAAAAATTCATGGAGACGACGCCCCAGTAGTGAAAGAGGAATTAAAGAATCGCTCCCAACGGCTGATAACAAAGATGTCCCGGACCCTCTGATTGATGTAATGAAACCGTCCAAAGAAAATGATATCTTGTCTTTGGACGATCAGCACACCGTTTCTCCTATTCCCGTTCTGGCCACAATCACGATGCCGGAGACGGGAACACTCATGCCAACTCTAGGTGTGGTTATGAGAGAGAGAGCAATGTTATATCCCTTGACAGCAGTTACCACGGTGTTGGTCTCGAGGTTCTGCCCGGCAAAGTCAATCTATCTGCGCTTGGTGATTTAAAACAGGCCCACTACAACACTCCAGATTGTATAACGACAAGACCACCATGGATCACCAGGTGAATGAAATGTCACGTGGAGATTACAAAATACCTGGAGATGACATCCCGTCAATGAAAGGTCAGCATCAACAATCGACCCCACCGGCTGATAGCAAAGATGCCAAACAATCCCTGTAGGATCTCATTGAACTTTTAAAACCGCCCAAAGAAGAAGATATCCGGACTACGCATGACCAACCTACTGAATTTGTTGCTATTTCCGACGTGGCCAAACTCCCGGTAGCTTCCCCCATTACCGATTTCGAAAGTTCACTCAAGCCAGCTCTAGGCTTGGGCATGGGAAAGAACGATTAAGTTACATTCCAATACTACATCAACAACGCTGTTGGTATCGAGGTTCTACCCGGCATAATCACTTGCTCAGCACATGCTGATTTAAAAGATGAGGTCCACCACAGCAGCCCATATTGTCATAATAACGACAAGACTGAAATCTCACGTGGGGATAACAAAATACCTGGATATGACAGTGGCAAGAATCGACCTTAACGGCTGATAGCAAAGATGCCAAACAAGCCCGGTATAGGATCTCATTGAATTTCTAAAACAGCCAAAGAATAAGATATCCTGACTACGCATGACAGACCCACTGGATTTGTTGCGCTATTCCTGTCGTGGCCGAACACCGGTTAGCACCGTCAATTACCGATATCGAAAATACATTTAAACCCAGCTCTAGGCTTGGTCATGAGAGAGAGCGATGAAATTACATTCCACGACGACGAAAACGTCTATTTTGAACTCCAGGTGCATCCTTACAAATTAACCGCTCCTTGAACGCTGATTTGGAAGAGGGGGTCCCCTACGGCACTCTAAATTGTTATGATGAAGACAAGGCAAGAATTGATTTGAAAAGAACGTAACACTCAAGCTAACTCTTGATCTAGAGGATTCGCTTTCGATTTCCCCTGGACAAGATGTTGATGATGACGACCCATCAATAAATGACGAAGTGTATAAGAAGTGGGTCGTGCCAGTTATCGATGAAGTTTTCGATGAATTTTTCCATTTTGACGAGAGTAGTGAAGAGGAGGAAAGTTCTGGATATCACAGCACTGCAAAGGAGGCGCAGACTAACGACGTCGATTTGGATATTCCACCGGGAGACAAACAACCGCTCGCCCTTCTTACCATCAGGATATCAAAGACCTTAGTCACTCCTGAGGGAAGCCTTTTAACCGGAATGCCTGTAGCGTTTGAGGCTAACAAAATGCATGGAGACGACATCCCGGCAGTGAAAAGTGAACTGCAAGAATTGACCCCAGCGGCTGACAGCAAAGACACCCAGACGCTTTGACTGATTTAGTAAAACCGTCTAAAGATGATGTCCTGTCTTTAAACGATCAACTCACCGGTGCTCCTATTCCCGTTCTGGCTACACTCACGATAACACCACCCATTACCGACTTCGAGAACGGAGCACTCATGCAATTGCTAGTAGTGGCTATGGGAGAGAGCATTAAAGTTAAATCCCATAACAACAGAAACAACGATGCTGGTCTCGAGGTCCTGCCCAGCAATATCAATCGCTGTGGGCATGCTGATTTAAAGAAGTACCACCACAACACACAAGATTGTCATAATGATGACAAGACGATCATAGATGACCTGGTGACTGAAATGTCTGTGACATGTGGGGATAACATAATACATGGAGATGACATTCCGCCAATGAAATGCCAACGGCAAGAATCGACCCCAACGGCAGATAACAAAGATGCCAAACAAGCCCGTTCAATTTACAAATCCTCCCAAAGAAAAAAATATCCCGACTACGCAAGACCAACCTACTGAATTTGTTGCTGTTATTCCCGTCGTGGCCGAACTCTCGTTACCAAGGTCAATTATGCCGATACCGAAAATACACTTAAGCCAGGTGTAGTCTTACGAAATCAACCAAACTTGAAAGTTGATTTGGAAGAGGGGGTTGCGTACGGCACCCTAGATTGTTGAATGGATGTGGCTCAGAACGGAACACTAAAGCTATAACTCTAGATTTAGAGGATTTGCTTTCGACTTCCTCTGTGGAAGATGCTGATGATGACGAACCAATAACAAATGACACTTAGTATAATAAGTGGGTTGTGCCAGTTATCGAGGAAGCCATAGATGATTTTTTCAAATTCTATGATAGTGAAGAGGGTGAAAGTTCTGCAAGGAAGACGCAAAGTAACGACGTCGTTGTTGATATTCCACCGGAAGACAAAGAATCACCATTGAAACGAATGAAACTACGCTTCAAGCAAAGATGTCGAGGACTTTTCTGTTGGGGAATCCCTGTGAGCGAAGAAAGAGCACCTCACCAGTTGGAACATTTAGATCTGGCATCTATCTAGCTTTTTGTTTGATAGCAACCACTCACCTACTCACCTAACCAGCCAGCTAGATGTATGTACATTAGCGTTTCTATCAAATATATACACTATCATAATACGTTCACCTCAGTCGCTGGTAAAAGTCCTAAATTGCTCAGAAGCACACATTTTCCTTCAGCAGCGAAATACATTGCTCTCGGAAATGTTGTTGTCCTCCTACAACTAAAGTAAAAAGTTCAATTTTGTGGAACCCAGTGGTTTCAATGTAGGTTGCCTGAATCCGGCGCTTTCAAAAACACTATAAAAGGCCTCAGACAACATTCGCTTTTAGTGGGGGGGGGAGATTCGTCTATTTCCCAGAATGAAAATGAGGATGAGGTCTATGAGTCAAGACGCGTTTTATTAAGGTTCAGTTTGGGCAATTTCATTTTATTAGGGTTATGCATATCAAAGCCGACACCCTAAAAGGGAGCGGTTAAGGGGTCCCTGGTACGCTGGCTAATGTTCTGTTTCAAAACCTCTTGTTCAAAATGAGCGACCAGGTTTCCTATGCCCCCCTCCTCCACCTCCGAGGGCAGGCAACTGATATTGAGCTGCCTGAATTTCACCAAAGCACCAATTTCCTAGACGGATTAAGTGCACTTTGCTGCGTGGTTTAGGATGACAAAGAGTTAACCAAATTGCAGCCTACAACAACGTTCACTGCAATTTCCGACTTACAAGATAATTATACAATAGTCAAACAATCGTCTAAGAATCAATTAATTTTTGTAAACACAAGAATGCATGCAAATCAGAACTCCTGCAGGTTTCTAGAAGAAAAATAACCTTGCCACGTGGCAACACAATATAAGCACTATCTGAAGTCGTGCACAGCACAAATTTTGAGTTATTACGTTCTTAGACAAATCCCGAAGGAATGCTAACAAATATACGCGTACTTGACGGGCAACTGGGAGAGCATGAGGAACGAGCATCCCATGAGGGGTTGAGAGGCGTCTCCAAAAAAATTCGCAGTTTATTCGCGTTGACGTGAACTCTGGTTCACTTCAATGGTAACATGTTGGTAAACCTTTAATTTCAAAATCTCAGAAATCAGTTTTTACGATTGTCAGTACGTGCACTCTGAGCACCTTAGATTTGTAAACTGCGCAGTCATCAAAAATCTTAACCTGATAGTTTGATCGACAGAGCGCGTCTCTTAAGAACAGCTCCTTCGTTAATAATGCTTTCTATTAGCGATCTAGAATAGAATAGAATGCTAATCCTGGAACTCTGTGGGCCTAAGCACCGGTATTTTTATCCGTATAAAACCATCCAAAATTATTATTTAATTGTAAGGCATCACATGAGCAAATTTCCTCACATTTAACTAAGGGAAATTCTTTCTGCACTAATCAAATATCAAACTGCAGCATAGGCTTCCAGTGCATAATTGTGTGAACAAAGCAATCAACATAATTTTACTTCTTTTCAGAAACCCTTTCATGACTAACGATGTTAACAATACAACACTGTCCTGTCCCGTAGGGGCGGGGTGTCACCAATTACAACAATTCCAGAAGTGAATTATTTATTGTAAGCTGTATGGTGAAAAAACTAATTTATCCTCTGTAACAAGGCCAAATTCTGAGAATAACTACGTAAATAACTCCAATAACTGTGCCGAGCATGCGGCGTCCATAATGGCAATCTAAAAGGCCACATCTAACGACATACTTAAAAACTAGTCCAAGAAGGGAGAGAGAGGCAGAATGAGCCTACGTGACACGACAAACACACACACCTGTTTAACATCCTTAAAATATGATGACACAGTAGTTTGCAGCAATTTCTTTTTGGAGGAATTCGAACACTGTAACTCTTTGGTCTTGAATGGTACTCTGAAATAATCATTACTAAACTACATTTTCAGCCCGTCAAAAAAATGAAAATGAATTTAAAAGTTACTTTTGAGGTGAGCTTAAAATCTCATAAAAGCGACAATCATGCTATTCTTCATCATGATATGGGAATTCGATTTTCATTACCAACAAGAACACGGAACCATGAGCGACTAAAACAAAAGTTTCGGTGTTTACTGGGGTTTACTAACAATATTCAATTCCCAAATTGCGCATGTACGCGTGCGCATTTTCTGTGACTAGAGATCGGCAGTTCATTAGGCAACATTTCATGATCGGATGAGCGTCGGTGGTAATGTTTTTGAGCCAACGTGCTTCGGTTAAAATTTTAACATTGACAGCTAAACAGCGGCGAAACAGTGTCGCATTACAAGAGTACCTAATCGTCCGAATAATAAAGCCTAAATTTATGAACTGAAAGTAGTCACCTTAATTCAAAATAGCTCGGGTTAATTATTTACCTATAGCAAAAAAAGAAAATGTTTACCGGAAGCATTTAGGATGCTTTCCATGTTTGGCCGTTGAACCCAACTTTTTTTCTATCAAGGCGTGTCTTTCAACAGACACGTATTGGTCCTTTCCCAGTGACTCCTCAGTGTGACGTAGTAATTCGTAACCAGCATCGGGATTTTCGTTTGTTGAAGAGTTAGTTACCTCAGGATTATTAGCTGTGAATCTTTTTGAATTATTAGCTCTGAGGACTGCATGTTTACCCTCGCTGGAGCCATCTGCTACACATGAGATGTATTCGCATACTGATTCACTTGCATCAAATAGATCCGCTTGCTCATGAACGTTGTCTCCAATTTCTTCACTACTTTCACACATAGCAGAGAGGTTTTCTGGTAAACAGTTCAATTCTTGTTTTTCTAGGGATTTTCTGTAGCCTCCTCTCTCGTCTTTGCTGTTAAAATATCTTGAAGTGTGTTCGCTTGTATCACCGTGACAAACAGGATGCCGCCAGGACAGCTGTTCAATTTTCACCTCCGGAGCAGTTACAACAGTTGGCATGTCTACGCAGTCACCAAATTTAGGTGGACCATATCTCGAAGCATAAATGCGTGCATAATAGTTCATAGGTTCATCTAAAACGTGAAAAATGTAGTTTGTTTCGGTAACATTTCGCATTTATCTTCATTTGACAATTGTTTTCATCATACAAGTTGTACAATACAAGGCCGATGCTTCGTATCGCATAAACTCCGCATATTCGACCTGGCAAAATTCTCAGGTGACCAAACAGAAAATGAGGCTACCAAAACAAGGATTACCCAAGTACATGTTTCGGTGCTAAAGTCCTTGCCTTCAAAAACGAAAAACAGTTACCAACATTTGAAAATGAAAAGGTTCATCTGAATGGAAAAAGCGGGACATCTTGAAGTATGCTAAGTGTCCGTCGCGGCGACACCCAAAAACTCCCTATATTTCGTGACCACTTGTAATTTTTACCAGGTCCCTAAACAAAATCTGAGGTCGCAAATCGATCCCCATTAATACATGAAAGATACACCGTGACGTATGGCACATAGGTCGTCAGATTTTGGACTTGCCGCATTTGGATGATTCGATCAATTTTAGTTTTGAGACCGGGCTGTAATCTTTATACTGGCTCGAAATTATTTTTGGCATTTCCTTTCTACTTTTGTGAGAACTCAAGCTAAGTATATATTGTTCAGTGCTCGGGTACATTATAATTCATGCAAGTGTGTTTCCAGTCCAAGTTCGCATTTTATGGCTGCAAATTCAAGCTAAACACTCGAGTAAAACATATTTTGATTAAAAAACTCGAAATTTCGAGTTCATACTTTTCGCATCAATGATGGGGTCGTTGAGAGCAAACTAGGATTAGACAATTATCTCCCAAAGCCATTATGTAATCGAGCATAGAATATTAGACACTCATCTTGAGTTCGCACAAAAGTTGGGCAGAAAGTGCCAAAAATAATTTAGAGTTTGATTTCGAGCAAATTAGACCCGGGCCTTGGAGTCTTTTTATGTCCTGCTACCGTGTATTTTGTCTTCGTCCACAAAATGCACCAAATTCATTAATTGAACATTCATCTGGCAGAGTTTTATTGACGTACCTTTACATTCACCAGAGGTTACTCCAACCTGGTACTTTTGAAGAAGTGTCACATAAACTTTTCGAGCATTCAATGACAGTTTTTGATACCTGGGAGAGTGTACAATTTCTGGATTGCTCATTTCATTGACCTGGCAAACGGGAAACATAAAAAGCCTCATCAACACCATTAATTCAAACAACAAAGACAAACAGCTAAGAGAGAATAATTGTGCAACTGCCAAAATGAACAAAGATGTGTCATACATAACCAGTATGACTGATGAGCTTGACCCATCCAAATGGCTTCCTGTACGAAGAGTTTTCCAAATGGTTGAATGAGTGCTTATTTTAAAAATGAGACAACATTGAAATGCCCAAGCGTCCGATTAATTAAAAAGTTTTAACTTGAGGAAAACTTTTGCCACAAGTAAGTGTTTCACTGACCAAAAAGCAAAACTGGAGTTTTTGCTGAACTTAGCCTCAATCTTCGAAAAAGTTGTAACTTGGATCATAGACAGAGTTGCTGCTGCCACAGGTGTAAATCAGATCCGGAGGTGTACTTCCAAAAGAAGAGTTGTACATTCAACAGAGCACGCGCCGCCTAAAATGAGTGAGGTGCACCTACAGAGAAAAGTTCACTGTTGAAAGACAATCGTATGCTCGCTTTAGTTAAAAAATAGCGTCCACGAAAGCACGAACCGTCATTTTCACTGGTTGCCAGTTTTTGCAATTTGAACCTGGACAAGTCTAAGAAATTGAATTATAGGTGTGCCAGACTGTTTCGGAGTTGACCTCACTGTGAAACAAAGACTTATACTCAATAAAAAGAGTTCACTTCATTGGGAGTTTCAAAGGGTTCTTTCGCGTGGGCTCCATTTCTTACAACACAAACTTCCACAGAAATTTTTCTTACCACTAGCTTAATTTTTTTAAAGTAAACCATTTTTGAGAACAGGGTGTCCCATTGTATTACATGTTTAGGTTTTAAAGTACAAATCCAAGGGTTTTGAGTAGGTTGGGAGGTAATTATTTTACAATGTCTGAATAACCATATACTTCTACTTCCACTGAAACACCCGTCTCGTCCTGGCTCAGGGCAGAGACGAATAGACACGCTACGCGGCGTCGCTACGCGGCGTACGGTTTCTGATCAGAGACTCATTTCCCTCAACCGAGCCCATTGGAATTCAAAGCACTGTTTACTAGTTTCTCATGCCAAAATAGAGATTATGTTCGATTTTTCACGCTTTCAAAGTGAGCAGTGAAATTTCGTTAAAAACTCAGCTCGTTTCACTGCACCATCTACGTAGCCTACTTCGTAAATTGACTAGTAGGCTACACGACACGAGCCGCTCCTGTCAAGAAGCCGGCGCCCACTAGGTCCTTTTGTGTGGAACAGAGCAATTATCACTCTATGATTTTACGGGAACAAAATTACAAACACTCGCTAAAATGAGTCGGGGACTAAAATTGGTGATTTTTCGGAAGTTTTTAGTAATGCAAAAGTACCTGGTATCATAAAAATTAGTCAAAATAGATGCCATGGGTTTCGGCTGATAAAAGTCCCCGTTCCGAGGTTTGATTTTAGTTACAGTCTTTGGAATGGTGGTAGGTAGGCTAATTAGCTTGCGAGTCGTCACACAGAAAAACCGCGGCAAACTAACAACGGACTAGATACGCGAGTCCAGTTTCGAGGTGAGCATGCGTAGTTAGTGCGCCGTAATCATAGCGCCCGGCCTGGGCCCGGTCTCCAATCTTTTTACTCGAAATGGAACTCTACTTTTGGACGAACTCAAGATAAGTGTCTATTATTCTATGCTCGAGTACACAATAACTTACGTACATAATTTATTGCCCTTAGTTCACAGTTTGTAACCCCAATATTAAAGCAATAAGTTCGAATTTGAACTCGAAATTTCGAGTTTTAGTACTCGAGTTTGTAGCACGAATGGTCTTCAAGGGCAAACTTGAACTAGAAACTCCTATGCATAAATTATAATGTATTCGAGCACAGTCTGATAACCAATTATCTGAAGTTTGCACAAAAGGAGCAGAGAAATTGCCAAAAATAGTTTCGAGTTCGTTTCGAGTACAACGATTAGAGACCGGGCCCAGGTATGATAAAACTCTTAGGCAAAGTAAACCAGCTGGTTTTCAGTTACAATGCGCTATTAAGGCTTTAAATAAACTAATTTAAACACTTATACTTTATTTGTATCCAGGGCTAACTAACAGTAAAAATACTGATCCTAGGTTGGACTTCGTGAAAACATGATCAGCCTTGGGGAAACTCAACCGGCAGCCTACCCGCCGTCATCGCCATCGACACAATGAATGGGCTCCAAAATTGAGCATACCTAGATTACTTGCAGTGACTAGAATTGTCAAAACGGTTCTTAATTATGACACCGAGGAGACAGTTTAGACAGTTAATCATGTTAGAGTGTTTATGACAAAACAGACCAGGCATGTCACTGCGCCGTTCCGAGTACCACTACTGTAGGCTGTAGCAGTCTAGTCCAGTATAACAAAAGAAAATATCGTCTGCTTTTTACATTTTGCTTAATCACCAACTTGTGTTTATGTAATTGTTTGTAAATTTACGCATATAAATGTAATTTAAAAATATTTTAAAACATTTTTTCGTTGTTTTCTTGTGTAAAAATTACTAAATACTCTTAAAAATTAAGCTGCTTAAAATGTACACATTTGCTCGTCATGACCTAACTATAAGAGAAAATGGCGTGCCCTTGGTGATCATAGTTTGTCGATTGTCTGTGCTAAATATACTTCGTCGGTAAGTGCTGTTTGTATTGGCGCTTGATTGATTAGGTAATACACTTTTTAAGTAATTTTCTAGAGATCGAATCTAAAACGATGTTTTTTAATTCCCCCAGTTGCTAAAAAATTCCAAGTTATTTGTTGCACGTGCTGTGTTCGACCTTTCCGCTGTCACCGGCAGCAAGGTTAGATACTTAGAACTTAGCCTTGGTGCAAAGCTGTATGCTAAATATACAGCTTTGCGCCGATGTGGGTAAAACTGGCCTAATATACTTTGACACAAAATTAGTGTCATTAAAAGTTGCACTCTTCCTTGAGTAAACTAAATTATTGACCAGTGTTGGAAAAATTGGCGTTCTACCGAACACAGGCGTCCTCAGCTTCTGATCGTCCCCAATACACTGCATATAATACTACAAGGTATGACACTTCCGACCAGAAATTCCACGGGTGCTTCACTTCAGCCGTCCATAGCAAACATAAAACTCAATAAATTTACACAAAACAGAGGTTCAACAAACCATGAAGAATTGTTCTTTCTCCCAATACCATTCACGGTGTCCTGTTCCGGAGACTTGGTAAGAAATTCGCAGTCAAAGAACAAAAATGTTCACAAAAAACCCCTGCGCACGTCCATCGGTTGCCGCTCGAGGTCAAGGACGGTACGGAAATTGCCGGTGAGTTACGGAAGTACCGACATCGGTCGCGTAAAGTCACGATGTCGGTACTTCCGTAACTCACCGGCAATTTCCGTACCGTCCTTGACCTCGAGCGGCAACCGATGGACGTGCGCGGGGGTTTTTTGTGAACATTTTTGTTCTTTGACTGCGAATTTCTTACGAAGTCGCCGGAACAGGACACCGTGAATGGTATTGGGAGAAAGAACAATTCTTCATGGTTTGTTGAACCTCTGTTTTGTGTAAATTTATTGAGTTTTATGTTTGCTATGGACGGCTGAAGTGAAGCACCCGTGGAATTTCTGGTCGGAAGTGTCATACCTTGTAGTATTATATGTAGTGTATTGGGGACGATCAGAAGCTGAGGACTCCTGTGCTACCGAACGGCGTTATCCTGCTTCTAAAGTTGTGGAGCGATCTTTTGCGTCGGCTTTCGGCACCATGAAATATTGCGTCACCATTTTCGCTGATTCTTCAATCTGTTCTTCTTTAATGAGGTTGCATGCATGCCACAGCCAATTATCGGAATTGCTTTCATTGAGTTACAAGATTTTAGTATTGCAATAACAGCAAACGAGGAATTTCAGAACAAGTTTTGCTGCTGCGAAGCTGCTCGTCATCTCCCAAGAGATGTCCCAAAGAATTTAGGAAATGGCACGTGTCACTTGCGTACTGTTTTCAAAACCACGACATACTTTTCTTTGTTGTAAAAGGCGAAGAATTATTTAGATTGTTTTTTTCTTAAACGGCTGTAACGTGCAAGGTGAGTGCCGGTTGACTCTCAGCTTTTACATGCACCCCTGTTGGTCATTAGCTCTACATTTCGATGCAAGTTTCACGACAAGGTGAAATTTCGGGGTCTAATGGAGCTCAACACACAATGGTACCTAGCTGTATTGTGACTATAGTCTTCAAAAAGCTAGTAAGTAGCTGGCTAGAGTGGAATCAAGAATCTTTATTTAACATTGCTCAAATAAACAGGTTAACATTAGTCAGTTGCCCGCTCCACAACAAAACAGCTCCGCTTTTGCATTAAAGCCCCCATGTTGCTGAAATCATGGATGCGCCCTTGAGACTTGTTAAACCTGACCCTAACCCTTGTACTTGTACTAACGATATGCATTTCTAATATTATCCCACATCAAAGCAGTTACCATATGATCTTTGCACCCACCGCTATATTTAAGCCACTACTAGTATGTTTAACCATCTTCATGAACTGTTTGCAGGTGCTGTTTGGTGTGCCATGAAGTACCACAGTGCACTGTCCATCCTCAAGTTTTCTTGGGATCAAGTCGCTGCCAGCTTTTGGAACCGATATCCTAACCCCTACAGGTAACCATTCCTGCAAGTGGTATGGCTGGATGGTTAAAGACCAGACTTTCATTTGAGACCTGAATCAAAAACTGACCAATCACTTGGTTTGAAATTTGAAGTTTCATTTAAGCGTGCCGTGTGATAGGTTACTCATAGAGGTGCGTCTTGCATAACTTTGGTTGTCTTGAACTCAGTTGTCTCAGCCTCTGATGCACTGTACACAGAGACCCGATTTTTTGTTTTCAAAAACCAAGAAATGTGTTTTGGAGATTAATCTATATGACACTTTTTATTTCTTAATTAGCCAATTTCTTCTTTACAATTTTAAAATAATAAAGAAGTCATCGGCATAAAAATATCTGAACTTGTGTTACGGCTCCTTTTTCTCAATAACACACCCATTTTCTCAACTAGCAGATATTGGTAAAAGAACAGCGCCCTATTCAGAAAAGAATGTACAAGTACTTGATTATGTCTGCTTCGAAGTGATCGTTGATGAAAGTTGTGGTCCAAAATTGGTCTTGGGTAACATATTTTTGATTTTTAATAATTAAAAACCCAAAAACATTAAAGTTCTGGTGTCTTCTATTCCTGAAACATGTGAATTCTGTCTAGAACCTGCAATTCTCGGGAAGAAATTACAATTCCATACGTGGCTCGAGGCTCGCCAGATGGGGTTGGCAAATCAAGGAATCCTTGTATGCGAGGGAAGGGTGCCCATGGTTGTCAGTAACGGAAAAATAAAAATTGCGATACCAAATTATCAGTCTTCGGACCCAATATTCCTCACAGACCCACCACCTGTCTAGGGCAATAGCTTGTGCATGAGTCGTTTCGGTCTTTGCCGAACAATTTCGATTTTGTCTGTTGACTTCCTTGAATATTGTTTTTATTGCATTCTCAGACGTGTGTGTGGTGTCGCGGGATTTTTACCAGGTCGCCTCTATATGCTCCAAGTTCTTCAATGGATTTCTATATAAAGTTTGGCGAATTAGTTTCCATTATTAAGGAGACGATTGATTCAACATATTTATGGTTTTGGTGGCCATTTTTATTACTTTTGAGTCTACTCTTAGCATTCGCCTCTATCCACCCTAGTGCTTGAAGGTTTATTGTAAAGTTTGACAAATGTCTTCCTATTTAGAATCCAGCCTCGAATCAGTAAGGTTTTCAAACTAAGTGATTCTGAAGAAATTGCAATGCCCAGCACTACTTGTTAGGTTACGCGGTTCGTAATGGCATTGTGAGTTTAATAGCTTAAACCTCATGGTAGATGAATATAACATAGGCTGTTATCTGTTAGCTTTTTGTATTCAACAAATTTCATATGTTGTATTTGTTTCTGTTTGTAGCAAACATGTGTTGTCTGAAGATGTCGTGGACAGGCAGGTCAAGGGTCATCAAATCTTGACAAAAAGATTGATAATGAAGACTAATCCAATCCCAAAGTGGGGAGAGCTGTTTGTCGGCCACCACCGCAATGTCTGTATTATTGAGGAGTCAATGGTGGATGCCAGGGAGAAAACAATCACCACATATTCCAGGAATGTTGGTTTTGAGAAAATGATGGTAAGTGCTTGTTTCAGGCTTGTAGCTGTTGAGTACCTTGAACCTCTGTTAGCCTTCCAGCCCCAGGTAAAAGATCAGGGTTTATTTTGTGTAAAATATGTGTTGTTTTGTTGTTGCTGATATTTATTAAACATATCATTGGGCCTAAAAATGAATCAGTAGCAATCCATGTAAACTCTACCTCCAGATGTAGTGAGTGGGGAAGGTTGCCAAAAACCAGCATTACTGCAAGTGACTCATTTTTACAAAAGGATAGAATGCAACTATTAAGCTCTTAAATTGCTGTTGCAAAGATTTTGTCACATAAAAATGTCTTCGCTGTGCTCATAGATTTATGAGTCTTAGTAATGTAGTACCTTATTGATGGGTACATTTAGTCAAATATCTACAAAACTATTCAATTTCACTCTGCAAAAGAAAGTAGAAATTCTGTAGAAGTAGATTTTTTTGACTTTATACCAATATGACATGAACTAAATCACATGAGCTGGCTTTTTAGGAAAATTTAGTTAAAAAAGGTACTTTCATAGCAAAACAACAGGATCAATTACTTGACCAAATTTCGCATAATATAAATATTCAAAATGAAATCTCAAAAACACAGTTACAGTTTTTAAAATTATAGTTTCATTTTCGTTTTATGCAACTTTTTTCATAAAAATCACGCAAGTCTTGTTTTTGATAATCTGTCATAAAAAGTGGAACATTTTAAAAACAATTCCCAACATCGTGTTGAAGAACAGTGTACGAAGCATAGCATATGAAAGTTTCAGGCGAATCTGATTGGCCATTACCGAGATACAATGTACTGAAGTTAGCCAAAGTTTGAATTTTTCTAGGGTCCTCCATAACCTTAAAGAAACATAGACCTGAGTACCCATCTGCAAAAAATGTGGATTCGTATGGAAATCTAGCCTCCAGTACGCAAGTACGCTCAGTCAGGCAAAAATACGCAAATTCAGCAAATTCAAGAGATTATTAATTCACTTGTTTCTCAATAAATACACCGATTTGTAGTCGAAACGGACGAGGAAGAAGATTTTGAAGTTAGAAATTAAAAAATATAGTAAAATCATTATTTTAGCCAAAAAGTTGAGCTACAAACTCGGAAAACTTGCTTCGTTTCATTCTCAAAATAGACTGATAATCGGCGAATCGCAAGGCCTCTTCTATCGGTATGTGTGTCACAAGCCTAACCTATAAGCAATGTCTTCTGTGATTTGTGGATTGCTTACTTTGTTTAATTCCGGCTATTTACGGCTAAATACGTACTGTTGACAAAATGGCAAAGCATGAGTTGTCGCATATTCTGAGCTGTGAAGAAAGTAGCTTTTGAAAGAAGGGAACAACTGTTTTTGCAACGTTATTCCAAAGAATGACAATGTCTTATTCAAGGAATCATGGAATTTATACTGCAAGTTGTATAGCGTGTTGTTTTTTTGCGGACATGGTGACTGCACTGTCTTCGTAGCATGTTGAGCTGACGATAATACTCGAGCCACAATTGAGCCTCGAGGTCTTTTCGTGTGCAGTACGGTGGTACGTGTTCACAGTCACTTGCAATGAATAATTATTCAAAAGATTTGTGAATAGTTAAGAAAATAGCGTCTGGTGCAAAACATTGTCCAGGGCAGATTCATCAACACATTTTTGCACATATGTTTTGTGTTAAGAAATGAGGTGTGCATTAGGCATGTATTAACGTAACTTAGTTCAGTGAGGACATTTTCTATTGATTAACAAGATCTTTTCACTAAGCGCGTTGTCCTTCAACTAAACAACTTAAAGTATTCTGAAAATTGGTGATCAATTCGCTATGTGTATTTTAGAAACTGTTTCAGAGGCAAGTAAGTAGGAAAAGTACCCATGCACATAGCCGGGGGTACTTGAATGAGTCCTCCATTTGGCAAAGTGGGCAAAAAGGTTCTGAGAGTAACCAAAAGTCCGAGAAAACGAGACAAAAGTCCACTAAAGAGGCAAGAATTCAGCGAAAGCTCTGAATGTTTTTTTTTTAGTTAGTGAAAGGTCCACTGCGAAAAATAAAATTTGGTCTGTATGCGAATATCTGCAAATTTACTGAAAAATCTTCAAATCTGGTGTTCATGGTACTCCAATGCAGTTTTGGTGATACACAGGTCTGACATAGTCATGTGCTTTGTTATTCTTCCAAAAGACTGTTACACTCGTTTGAAGTATTTGTATGTTATGTGTTTCAGGTTGTTGAAGAAAGATGTGTTTACAAGAAGAACCCAGAAGATAAAAAGTCTACATTAATTGAGCGTCAAGCATGGATCACCTCTGACCTTTACGGATTTGTACGTGCCATAGAAGCCTTTGGGATTGAACGTTACAAGAAAAACGTGGGGAAAACTAATAAAGGATTTGAATATGTTCTACAAAAAATGTTTATGCCGGAAAGTGTACCAGAACACCAGATGCTGAACACTGAGAAAATCAAAGACACAGCTCGTAAAGCCAAAGAACTTGCCAAAGCCAGGGCACGGCCTGTAGTGGCTAATTGCCAAAGTCCAAGTAGCAACACATGAAGTTGGGACAATTTATCATGATAAGGGAGCTATCCTCCTCTATTTCACCTGTGAAACTGAATTACAAGTAATTAAATTAGAGTTCAGAGTTGGTAGTTGGTTAGAGGTGACCTGTTTTGTTCGAAATCTCATGCAGAGCTAGTTTGGTCAAACCAAAAACTGGAATATGTCAAAGTAGCGTCGGTGAATCTTCTGGTTGAAAAAATATATTTTGGTCCATGGTTTTCATTTGTAATAAAGAGCTCTAGCACTTATTACAAAAAAACAGGGCTCTAACCCTCAACATAACCACAGTTGTGGTTTTCAAAGATGGTGCTGCACGGCCGTTTAGGTCTCATTGCGAACTCTGTATTTGGTATTAAATTGATGGAAATTATCATTTCGTGGTGTGGCTGTATGCTCTTACATATTGCATGTAACACATGTAAGGGGTATATTAAGTGTTGTCTATTCCATTGCACATCTATGCAGGTGCAACCAATACCACAATGTATGGAATATTCTTATAAGTTGAAAGGATGCTAAATCATGTTTTGGTGTTTTTACACAAAATTGCTTCCACCAACAGCTATTGTCTAGCTAGGCTTTCCTTGGAAAGGTGAAAACATTGCTCAGCAAAAACTCCTCACTTTGTCCAAAATGGACTTGGTGCTTCTAGATAGGTGACCTGTCACGAGTTCTCAACGAGCTAGCCTGAAGCATTAGCCAAGCTTTCCAGTTTAGCATGTTTTGTAAGGTGTTGGCGAAGTTCAATCAATCTTTTAATGAATGGCAAGGGTCTGCAGAGCATCGTTTTCGTTTTGTTTCAAAAATTAAATGTTAAGTCAGCATTAATAGTCAAAATCCTTAGAGATTTTTATTTTACAGTGATATACATGTATATACAAATATGAATATATATATATTTAAGTTAACAAGAACAATAAAATGTGCACCAACAAAATTTCTGTCTGCTTCTTCATTACATAAAAATTTTGAAGTCGAGTCTCATTAAGTGCACATAGAATAACATTTAGAATTCCAAATTAAGCTTGTACATATGCCAGGGTATTTCATCATTTAAGATTTGTTCTTGTCGTTTTCCTGATGTTCTTCTGGTCACCATTTGTGCCATGGAATAACCAGAAGATGAACGTAAAATCTTCAGGTGTTTTTCTATTGACTATTTACCAACATTCAGGAATCCGGATGTAACATTTTAGATGGAACGGTATCCATAATTTCTGCTGATGCGCGTGGTGGCTAGTCGTGACGCATGGACTGGTGCGTGGTGGCTAGTCATGACGCATGGACTGGCGCGTGGTGGCTAGTCATGACGCATGGACTGAGTTTAGCCCGTCCAGTGATGGTCACTGCAGCTACTGAAGAATGAACTGGTGTGTTAAAAGTACAAATATGTGCGGAATGTCTGCCACTAACGTTCAACTGGTAGTATACAACTCTACCGCTTTGTACAATAATAATCGAGTCCCTTTGATGCCCTGACCATCGCGAACCGGAACTATGTTGCTCAGGTGATCTATGTTTAACAAATGGATGAACATTGAGACCAAGTTTTTCTTTTTCTAGGGGTAAAACACGAAACCTAAAAGCAAATTTAAATTGCTCATTAACAGACTCTGGTAAAAATTGTGGAAATTTTTTGATAAAACAAGAAAAATTCGAGCAACGTAGTATCCAGTGGAAGAAAACACGGGGGAACGTTACAGAAGCACTGACAACGAAGTGCCATAATGACAAAATTATGGATTTCATTTTCAGCCCAAAGAATCCCCAACAATATTTCCTTCATTTTAAGAAATGAAACGTGGATACTAGCTGTGTGGATTAGTGCGTCAGACGTGACTTTTTAAGGATTGTCTGTAAGTTTTACCGGCGCTCACCATAGCACTTAAAATAGTTTTGTTTCCCTGACGTTTTTTGAGATGGCTATATTGGGTCCAGCAGGCAATAATTTTTAAAAAAGGACTGCTGAACCATTTTTGATGATTTCAACCAATTGTTCTGTATCATTGGCGTCATGAACAATAAAAGACAAAAGCAGGAATCAAATAAAAACTCATACTCCCCATTTCCGACAAATGGGACATTATGGTCCTTGAGCAGACTTTGAAAGAAAATTTTCCTCCGTTTGAAGCTTGTCACGGTCGAGGGTCATTACATAGCATCATTTCTTTTCAGAGAATTGGACGGGAAAGTCGTTCTATTATCTGTTATTATGCCAAAACCGGGTTTGGCATTATTTTAAGAAATACATGGCCTGTAGGCGCTGAATCTTACAGGCGGTGGGTTTTTAATGGGAATGCTCAGCCGATTTACTGTTGAATGGATAACTGCGTTAAAAACACGACCACTGAGACTTTATTTCCAAGCTTGATACTGGTACGCTCGTAATTTCGTATTTCGAAAAATAGCTAGTGTTTTAAATTGTTTGTTATGTCTCTCGGTGTTTTACTTCATACCTGTACGCCCGAAGAAAGGAGACTGTTCCGAAATTACGAGCGTACCAGTATCAAGCTTGCAAACAAAAATTCTAGTCATATTTTAAACGACGTTTGTATAAACGAAGGGCTGCTACCGAACTATTTTGATTGTACAAATTAAAAATGACTAAACAATATGTATGAAAACAGTATGCTGTGAGTAATGGGTTGCCATGGATATCAAGACATTGCCAAAATTGCAATTATCACCCTTTCATTTTTTGTCATAAATACATAAATTATAGGTCACCTGACCAATCAAGTTGAGACTTGACCTAAGCAAGCGTGGCTAGTGTCATTTGGACAAGAAAACTGGTTCTCAAATTGCGGGCACCGGCGTTATTTTTGACTATTGCCATAGGTAACTGTGAAATTGCTAGGCTTTCTGGTTTTCAGAATGTTTTCACTCTAAAGTTATCGCTATCTACTGGCGATAGGTTGGTATGTATGTTAAGAGAAATATCAACCCTACCTTCAACTCATCCACTGAGCTGAGGCGCGTTCATTTTTTTTAAATGTTTCGTTTTTTGAATGGAAAAATCTTTTGTCAGATAACAAAGAAAATTTATCTGTTCTAAGGTAGGTCGCGCGAGAGAAACGAGTTTAATATTTAATCTACGTCTATTATCGGTGCCCTGTGCCTGCTTACATGAAACAGTCCCAAATAGGGACTCGCCTAACTAAAGGTCCCTAAATCTAATGCGTCCGTCCTTGTGAACTTGTGAAAACACTAAACGTCCTTTCTCATGCTGTTTTAGTTTCATTACTAAGTCAATTTTTGGTTTTGATACAAAGCGAGAGTGATTTCTACATTGAATTCGCAATATAATTGAAAATAAGTAGGGATCTTTTCATGTAACGACCCTAATTTAAGGAATAAGTCTATTATTTATTTTCAATGAATTAATTGCTCAGATTTTAGTTATAATATTATTAGAAAACGTCTTAAGTCAAAGAAAAGCTCACAGACAGAAAACAAGTACGTGTTTGAGTAAAGAACAACACAATTATACAAAAGATTTAGAGACCTTAGTTGAATCGCTGTTTGGAACTGTTCCATGCAACCGGGCACAGAGGTCTGCTGAAGGGCTCTGCTGAGCGCGATTCACATTTGAATAGATATTTTTCAAATTAGCCACCAGGTGGCACAACATAACGGTAAGGGTCAAAGTTCTGGAACAGAACACGTGAAAAAATACGTGGAAATGTTGACATGGTTGACACCTATACAACAGGCTAATAGTAATGGCAAACGGCAGGTAGGCGACGCAGTTTTATTTTTGTTAAGTTCTGACTAGCGGGATGTGAAATGTATTGAAGCCCTCTTTGAAGTACTCGGTAAAGTTGACAGCCAGCTAGCCAGCCACTGAGCTAGCTGTATGAAGGGTATCGTCAAAATATATTTAGCATGTATGTACAGCTTTGCGTCAAGAAGGCTATCGGTAAACAAACCCTCAAACTGAGCTGAATATTCGAGCTGTGGACATTGACATTGTTGTCTAGTTTCGGATGCGGTAACAATATTGGCATTAATTGCTCAGCTGTTAGCTTCTCGTGTTTCTCATCGTTACGTTTCGACTGAGTTGGTGGTGTTCGTGCCATGCTTGCCTGTAGTGTACAGGTCCTCAGTGCTTCCAACCCGTATTGCCAAGTCGGTGACTTTTCTGTGTCTTTCTTTGGTCATTGAGTGTTGACGTCGTTCATGACAAGTCGAGTCAGGTTGTCGCCCGTCACTAGTATTACAGACTGGTCCCACAAAAGATTACACATCATAAAGTGATAAAATGTGGTGTCGTGGTGCATAATTAATGTTTACACATACCCTTGCCCAAAGGCCTCTGTCGTTCCGCTCACGCTTCCTTGCTTGGTAAACTGATCTTTACTGCTGTCTCAACTACCTAGGGCTTTAGTAAGTTTAGTAGTTCAGGTGTGAAAGCAGCATTTCAGGTAAGTATAGTTTATAACATACGGGAGCATCAGTGTTTACATTTTCCATCACATTGGTCTTATTTTTTTCCATCATGTTTGTTTGGTAGTTACATTGGTTATTTGTGGGATACCATGCTAAATGACTATTAAATCTGCCTCCCTCCACAGAAACTAACTTTTGATTCATACTGTTTAGGCAACTGCCTACTTTCGTTAATCAGTATTAAAGTCACAAATTGTTCCTTAGTCTAATTGCTGGTGATTTCAGGGCTTTTGGCTCTACACATTGGCTTGTCAGGGTCATGTCAGTGTGCTGAGCAGGGTCTCAAGTAATAACATTCTGTCATTTCATTGTAAATCTTCTAATCTGAGCATGCAAGCTGACTAACCAGTTTTATGTGGTCCAAATCAGAATTTCGGCTCTTGAGATGAATCTAACATGGGTTAATAGCTGGCCAACCACTTCAATTAATAACTTCATGTTTTACACTAAAATGCCTGATGATTTTCGTCACTAAGGCAGTACGATCCTTATTTGAGATTGGTTGCCTATTCAAGACACCATGTATGGGGTTCCACGGTATGCAAAATATTCAGTTGACTTTAGCTTAAACATTATTCCCACTAGAATCAAGGTAAGACTGCCTTACATTTTTTATTTGTCTTTTGTCATGTTTGTAACAAAGTATTCCTCACATATATCAGGAGTAAACATGCCTTGAATAAACCTTTATCCTTTTAAATTAGGGTCAGCCATTATTTATTGTGACTTGAATTTGTCCTCTAATGCACATACATAAGATGCTTATTGTTTCGCCATTCTGCAGGAAGTCTAGCCTCTGTCTACAAAACTGCAATGCCTGTATTATTGTAACATACAAAGAGTGGAGCTAAGCCACAGCATTACAGCACTGTTTATTTTGTAAAGCTTAGTCTGCTCTCTAATCTTATTTTAGAATTTCATTG
This sequence comes from Phoronis australis, assembly GCA_002633005.1. NCBI lineage: Eukaryota > Metazoa > Phoronida > Phoronidae > Phoronis > Phoronis australis. The sequence goes on along the minus strand of NMRA01000434.1, from coordinate 146,978 downwards.
AACTTTGATGGCATGTGTTAAATTTTGGTACTCCTAAGTATAGGTGAGTAGATGTCTGGTGCTGATGAGATGGTTATCTCTGACATTATGTTGGTTTGTTATTATAAAGTATTTCTGAGGAAGTGGCTCAACCATAAGTATGAGTTAGGTTCTGTTGGTCCACAGGTCATGTTTACTGGTTCCGTTATGATTTGCCATATAATGTTTCTAGATTTTGAAAAAATAGGTTTAGTTTCTAATTAAGAAAGAGTTACACTGAAATATTTGGTGGAGGTGACTAAGGCCATAAAGTACACTGCCACCACCCCAATATAGAATGTAAGTGAGTAAACATCTCTGTATTAAATGTACTGATTATGGTAATTTATTGAAAATTTTGCTGGAGGTGAATATGTCCATAAAGTACACTGCCACCACGCCAATATAGAACGTGAGTAAACGTCTCCGTATTAAACATTCTGAACATGGTAATTTATTGAACAGAAATACAGATGCATTAATTGCTAATAGCACAGATCATGTTCATAGGCATGGGCGGCGCACCATAGGGGGCGGGGAGGGGGGGCCCCCGCAAAGCCGTCCACACATTTCAGTGCTGCGCTGCCCATGACAGGGCATTTTCCACAATAACACTACCATGTGGTGCAGGGTGGGTATCTAGTCTTAGGTTGATTCCCTTATTCATCTTCACATCTTTCACAATTGTTATGGAGTGTTTCATTGTGAATTCAGAAGTGGAGGGGAGTGGGTACTCGGGACAATGTCAAATGATTAAAAACTCCAGAGATGAAATTACTTTCCCCTTAGTGTGCAGTTGTCATTGCTCATGAAATTGTCTTCAAATTTTACCAGATTTCAAAGATCCTATCAACATCCAACCATTTCACTGTCTGAAGTGTTTATATTAGGTATCAGATGAAAATTAATTATACATCTCATTGAACTGGCTGACAGTTCTGCTATTGATCAGGGCTATGGTTGACACATTAGTATGAATAACATACCCACTAACATTACATAATACAAACAGTTCATGCTGACATGGGCCCAAGATGTAGTGATTAAACAGCTTCAATGAACCTTTTGATGTTGTTAAGCTATTTAGGATGTGTGGATGAACTAGTATAACAAGAACAAACCTTACTGTTGTTTACTCAGTGTCCCATCCTGGCACATTGAGCCACTTCCCAGGGCCATCATTAATTCTTTGGTTTTGTAAAATCTTACTGAGTTTGGGACAAAAATAATTAGCAAAGTTGTGCTTTTGATTTTCAAAGTCTATTATGTTTGACGTGAATGGCCAATTTTTTTCAAAACATTTTTTATGGGTGGTTATAGTACAGAAGTTGGATATGACAAAGCAATATTTTGGTACTGTGGGTGATTTATAAAATAATAAGAAGTAAAAGCAAAATTTCACTTGTTCGCATATTGTGTCCCAAGCTGGTGAGAATTCACTGTATTTACCCAGAATGCTATGTGTGAGGCACATGCTGTATTTACCCAGAATGCTGTGTGTGAGGCACCTGCCACATTTCTGCCCTACTGCTGTGCTAACTGTTTTCCTTTCTAAGGGACATAATCACAGTTTACTGCCAACAATGCATTTTTGGGATTATTGTTGGGTGGGATAGACACATCCTGAAGTTGTTAGCTTTAGTCAGAGCCATATGAGAATGAAATCCAATTGTGTATTGTGATTTTATTAGAAATCCCGGATTCTTCGTCTCTCATCGATTCTTGTAGGTCTCTCATCGTCCGCCAGACATTCACTGAAGTCAAGGCTAGTGTTTTTGCCATTTAAATACTCTTAAAAGTTTTCTTCTTTAATAGGCGTAGGATTTATATCAGCAGCAGAGCATCTGTTTACTACTGCGAGCTAAGACGGTATGAATGCTTGATACAGCTAATTTATGTAAAAATATTTTTCTCACCTAGTTAGTTTGCTATTTGTCATTCTGTTGCAAATAAAGTTTTGCTGTAGTACAGCGAGCTGCAAAGCAGGTCTACATAAAAAATTTGAATAGCTGAGTGAGTCCGATTGTCTGACTCAGCTCATAAGTGTGTTAGCGGCCGTCCATTTAAAAAACTAGGTCAATAATGCAACGTGCTTAGCGTAATTACAGCTCGCCAAGTGTCACATGGCAATGTTCTCAAGATGACGAGGTTTGCAGTCGGTTTCATGCGACTCCAGCAAAGGCATCACTCGCAAATGCAACAATTTTGAAATTTTGCATAAGATTGAAAATGTGTGCCCATACAAAAATCATAGACATTACCTTCTAAAAGACAGTTAGTACCTATGAGATGCAAAACCAGTTTCTGACCAAATGTTGTAATGTAGTGTTATTGGCAAGTATCAAAAGCGTATACTCTCCTGAAGATGAGGCATGATGTTAGTACGGTATGTAAACAGCCCGCTGTGGTGCCTGTCTGTCCTCGGTCTCTGTCTCATACCTCTCAACAGCTGTCTGTGCGTATTTTGCCTCACTAAACTCGGCTCAAACATATATATCTACTCACTGACTGTTTGCAAAAAAGTTCCTCATCACCACGTCACTGTGTCTGTGATATGGATCGCCGACTCCGGTCATTTATAGGCTACTACAAATTAAACAATTCCTAAATCCGACGTAATTGAGTTCTCTAACAACTTAGTTTTTCGTAGAAAACTCATCAATGGGAAGTGGTGACGACAAAGTTAAGAAACCATTACATAACAACAGTACAACAGATCCTTACAGTTAAAACAAATGCAGAACAAAATGGCGGGAAATTTTTAACCCCTTAAATGTCACTGGCAGAGTAGGACATGATTAATTCATAAAATTACGGGAAGCCGTAATTAACTGAAACATATGTTTGCGATAATCAGTGAACCACATTTTTACTAAAGATGACATGATAAAAGGTTGCCTTCTCCTTTAACGACAGATTCATGTGAAGTTAAAAGTCAGTGTACAGGCTTTCTGCTTTCTGAAGATAATTTTTTTCAAAACTAATTTCTACGATATTTTAGATATTTGTCTAAAAGAGATTTGTCGATAAGGTCCTACAAAACTTTAAGCGAATATAGTTGCACCTAGCAAGTTCAATGTGTTCAGTAAGTTAGTGTGATCTCAAAAACAGCTCAATGTTTGGTATCAGATTGACAAAGATATGCTTGCAGATTCTTCATGCTGCAGTGAGCCCTTTATTGGTATATTGCATAAGACTGTTGACCTCTGTAGCACACCTGGAATTAATGGTCAGTGATGCATGTGTTCTAACAAGGATGTTGTTCAAGTTTTCCCATAAGTGTGCCCTTCTTGTGATAAGAGTTGTACTTTTTGCAAGTAGACACCATGCAGCATAGCCAATCTAAGGTGAATAGACGCAGATGAAATCTTGTCTTTTCCAGTAGACATTTACGAATTATGACAATGCTAAAAGTTGTTCTTAGGCGAATTTCTCCTGATCTGATTTTTGTGGTGTCTCAATTTAGTGAACATAACAAAGTGTTCCAATTTTGGGCATTTTTTGGGACAACGTCACAGGTTTATAGCCACAATTGCAAGTGAAGTACACCCATTTCCCATGAAGTGCTTCCTGATGTCCTCCGCTGTTTCCATGTCCTTGTTGGCAATGGAAATAGAATCCTGTCACGGTAAGGAACATTAGGAGATTGATTTTATGAAAGTAAAATGCCGTCCAATATTCAATTTGTAGGCAGCTAAACAAGGCAAAATGAAGCTTTAAATATTGTCATTTGATAATTGTATCAGATGTCACGATAATTCTCCTTGTTTTGCACAAGTGTAATTGTTCCAAAATTGTCGTTCCTTTTTTCAAAAGGCCATTACATCTCTATAAATAATGAAACCCCTTACCAAATTTTGTTTTGTAGCATTAAACAAGTGAAGAAATACCCCCCCCCCCCCTTCCTTTTTAATAGAGAGTCCGCTGAGTCTTGATTTTGTAATCAGCTAGGAAAGTGTATGTCAAAGGCTCATGCTAAGAACTTCCATTTCATGTTCTCGTGTGTATTTCCGCCTCAGGACCGCCTAGTGGCTGAACAGGTCATTTATCGCTAACTGAACTTTTGGTAATTGTTTACATTAGCCTGTTTCATTTTACTCAGAATATAATGATTGTTTATCAACTTGAGTTGATTTCTCTCACCTGAAAAGCTTAAGTTCTCAGCCTACATATGTATAGGTATAATGTATATATGTAGTTATTCATGTAAAAAGGCCTCCGGCCCACATTAAAATATAAGGTTAATGTATGACTGTATCGACAAGACCACGAGTCTGTGTATTTTGCCAAATAATCACAAAACTTGATTTTAACTTAGTAAAAGTAGAAAGTTTGTAAAATTTTATTTTTGACTTTTTACCAATCTGATATTAATTGGCTCAGATGAACATGTCTTTTTAGTTATAAAATTTAGCAAAAAAAGAAAGTACATCAAAAGCACAATGGCATTATTAACAGGACCAAATGCTCACATTAAAATCTCAAGAAGGCTGTTATAGTTTTCTAAATTATTGTTTTGATTTCATTTCATAAAGTCAATTTTTATAGCCCCTCATACAAAAATGAAACATTTTAAAAACAATTCCTAGCAGTGGTTTAACAAACACTGAATAATTAAAGCATAGTATCTCAAAGTTTCGTATGAATCTAATTACCCATTCCGTATTCTGAGGTTGGCCAGATTATCTAAGTTTCGGCTTCTACATATTAAAACTTGAGTTTACACTGAACAAAAAGTTTTTGCAGTTTAACAAATCTGTTCATGCATGCATATGCCTGTACAGTATGGAAAGCCTGTACAGTATGGAAAGCCTGTACTGTATGGAAAGCCTGTACTGTATGGAAAGCCAAAGCGAAAAAAATTCCAGGACACCAATGTTCTATTCAAGAATTAAATTCTCTGCAGGACCAGAAAAAATGTACTCAAACCAAAATTTATCATGCCAGGGCCTATAATTTATCACGACAGGGCCAAAATTTGTTAGGAAATTTTCACATGTCAAGAAAATTTCATGCCAGGAGAACACGTGACCATCCCAGCCTCGTCCCCAAGCCACAAGATGGTGCTGATCCATTTAGCCATTTGAGGCTTGGTTATGGGAAATGAAATGTGTCAGAATTCTGACACATTATAACGGAAATCGCCGGAATATCATGAGTAATGTAATTTTGAATTTTTTGCAGTTTCAAATCAAAATTAAAACTAATGGTATATTGCAGCAATTTAGTTTTAAATTATTGCAAAAGTGATGTATTTTGAATCGAAAACAGATTAATTTCTATGATACTCTTAATGAAAAAGAAGTGAAAACAAGTACACAAACAACCTTTATTTCAAACAATAACCAAAACAATGCCTTTTGCTTCATGGATGCCAGCAACAATGCCTGTGAAAAAATTAAAATTTGCCTTTGTTGTATAGTGACGTCGAGGCAGCGGTCAATCATTGCATAGAACGCAGTTCCTATAACCCATCCTCAAATGGCTAAACCGATCAGCGCCATCATGAGGCTTGGGGACAAGGCTAGTGACCATCCACGAAGAGATGACTTCATAGTTACACCATGTCTCGCCGACAACAGTTACATTATTGTGACAATAAGGTTCAATTTCTGTTGTCTCTTCCACATTTTACAACAGAAGCCAATGTATAGACTTGAATGTGGCTGAGTATTACAGAGACACATTGGATCGTCATTGCCACGTGGTCTCCTGGCATGAAATTTTGTCCTGGCATGAAATTTTATCCTGCCAAGAAATTTTTTCCTGGCATGAAATTTTGACCTGGCAAGAAATCTTCTGGAGAGAAATTCTATATCCTGACGTGACAAATTTTGTGTCCTGGCATTACAAATTTTGTGTCCGATGTCTTAAATTTTGGTCCTGGCTCAATAAATTTTGGTTTTGATTATATTTTTATGGGCCCGTAGAGAAGTTAATTCTTGATTAAAAATATAGAAGTTTTATGCCTTAGAATTTTTCTGCCTTGGCTTTCCATAGTACTGAAAGTGGATTGGCCATTTCATGTAACACTGCAAGTTGACTTGAGCTGCTCACCACTATTGAATCAGGTGTACCAGTAGCACCGGCTGTGGCAATGACCGATCACAATCCAACCTCTAGAGTTCCCACTCTGCAATGTCCATGTGAGCAAACATTTAACAAATACAATTAATCAGTGTTACATTAGGATTTCCTGAAGTCTCATGGTATACAAGTTTTGAATCCTTATTTCAATAGTTTCTTTCTCTAAGTTGACATATGATTGACTGGGCTGGACACTCATGACTGCTTGCGACAGGGTCTGCGTCAATTATAGTTTGTTTGTGTCTGAATGCATTATAATATTCTCGGGGCTTCTGAAATGAATGAATTTGCAGTCACGAACACCTCGGAAGTTTAACTACTGGATTGACTATAAAGTAAGCAGACGGATTTGACATTTCCTTAATAAGGAACTACATCACTGTGACACGTGCTCCTCGCATGATGTGTTGATATCATCTCTTTGGGACTCGGGAGATCGGTGAGGTTGGCAGAACATGATGACACAGACAGATTAAACGAAAAAATGAAATAAATCAGATGACACATGCTTTTATAGAGGGTCCTGCTCATAGGAATTATATTAACGCTGAATGGTGCGTTGCAACATCTCTTCCCTTTTGGCAAATTGACACATCTGAACTTTGACTCTTCTCAAGTGTTGCATGTCACTGTCTTCATACGTTGCTTAAATTTTTAGATAAATAATATTTCGTCACCAACTTCCTGATTCAGCCAAGCAGTTCTAAAACCATATTGAAATACTGTAAACTCGCAGGTTATCGTCTTGGGTGCTTAAATTAGCCGGGAAAACCCTAAGACAGGAGGGTGGGGGATTACTCAAGCAGTGGCTGCTTACGTCGAAATTTTGCTGAAATAGGCAAGCGCGCGGAGTGTTCATTCGAGTACGGAATTTGTAGGTTTGGTCAATCAGTGGAACCCGACAACCGCAAAGTTTCTCACGGTTTAAACAGAAACAGTATTTCGACTTTGAATGGGTGGTTTCGCGAGACTGTTGTTAAAAAACTCGGATGTTTTCAAATATATCAACGCACTGCAAAATGTCATACCGCGGAAGTTTATGAAACTCCAATGGCACTCCACTTACCGTAACAGCAAGTACTGTTTCAGATCAGTGAACATGACTACATTTTGTACGCTTGGTTAAAATCACGGACGATTCGTTCCAGGCCCAACCCAATATTTGTAGTTGCAACGAGAGGGTTGTGATTAATTGCTAGATTCAAATATGGATCTACCCAGAATTTGCCCAAACAGTAGGCGCTTCCATCGAAATTTGGCTAAGTCAGAGGTGGCCAATTACGCGGGCATGGGCGTTAACCTGCGTGTTTCTGGTAGTGCTGTAATTCAGCACTTATTTTGCATTAGGAGAATTGACAAAGTTGTCATTTTCCATCTTTTCAAAGAAGGTGTAGTACTTTCCTACAAATAATGGAAATGTTGTTTCATGACATCTTCACAGTTCAAACTACGGTAGCAATACAGTAAAATTTCTTAATATTTATTTTTGTAAGGAAATTTTGACAAAATAGAATTTTGCACATCCGTCATATTGTGAGCTGAAGAAGTGAAGAATTAACTGCTATTGTTTAACACTTTGAGACCAATGCGTTCCAGTACAAACAGACGTTTCACAGCTTTTTAGCATATCTAACATTAAACATTTTGAAAATTCTTAACCAATAATATTATTCAGGGCTTGGAATGACCAATGACAAAAAAAGGAAAATTTTCAGTTGAGATATCGTTCATCAAATAAGTAGGCTTATGTGATAGAAGTATTTTTGTGTCCTAAAATTTAACTGAAATGAAACGTTTTTTCATGAATAAAGTCAAAATGGTGATAAAAAAGATGAGAAAAACGGAAACTGGAATTCAAATAAGAGGAAAATTCCAAGCTCTGATTATTTTCTACACTTGGGCTTTTACTTTGCGGATGATTATGGAACTATCTGAGTTAAAAGCTTTGAAAAAAGGTGAACTGGAATCGACCTACAACCATTCTATTTGGTTATTGGAACATGTAATAAGGACAATTTACTTCTGTGTTACTTGCAAATAAGTTTTGTAAATGTCTTCAGTCAACGGACTGCATGAAACATTTTGGATGAATTATGGCTGAATTCAAAAGGTGGAATGGGCATGAATTTGCTTCATGAAAGTGACTGAAGACTCCTAAGACAGAAAGTAGGTCTTATGCTCCTAACTCACAATTGCTGAAAAGGGGCTTCAGCCAAGTAATTACAAGCGTATCACAGTCTAGAAATTAGTGAGAAATTGTATCAGTAACTAACAATTATGTGTAACTATATTCTTAGAGCCTGGACTTTTGTATGTTGTGAGATTTTATTATTTTTCATACTAAGTTGTGTGGATTGTCAGATCAAATTTTTGTCTTAAATCTCAATTTTTTTTCATGAAACGATCCCCAGGGCTGCATTGCCTAGATGCAAGAAATTCACAAAAACACAAGATCATGTTAGTCCTTGCGAGATGTCGCCAAGCATTACAAGCGAAGCATGTGATCCCGCTAGGTTTTCGTCGCGTGTCTTGTGTCGACGTAACACAACCCATGTGTTTTCATATATCATGGGCATTTGAATGTACATTGATTATGTTTTTGAAATAACTCCTGTGAGAAAAAATTGTCTCGGTAATCCAAACGTTCCTAACACTGAATTAGCAAAACATGAATTTGTGCTGTTTACTTGGGGATTTTTAGGGTTTTTAAAAAGTTTGCCAAAAACTGTTTTTTGTTTGTTTGGATGTTTGTCTAAACAGCTTGAACTAAAATCGCATTCACGGAAGTTCCCAGCTTCAAAATAAATTCAAGAGTTAGCTTTAAAATATTGCCAAAACACCTCAGAGGATTTGCATTTTAATTGTACATTTTCTAAGCAGGTTAAAAGTTTCCAAGGATTGAATTAGGGATAACAACACTTAAACCATGAATTAATGCTGAATCCAGCCATGTCAGACAGCGTAATTGCTCATGACTCCATTGTTAACAGAATAACATTTTTAGATGGCTGCACACCAATGCTTGTTGGCGCTTTGCCAAAGCTTTCATGATGATGTGGGGTGCTCAGTGGACTCACATGGATGTAATTGGCCTTATATTGCAGAATTGAGGAGACCACATGGTTTATCAGCATTTAATGTATTTTTTTAATGTCTTGTTGTTTTCTTCCTGTTTCATGGTTGGCAAAGGTTTCCGAATATCTTGCTCACCACGAGATTTTGTGTTTTATTTTTATTGCCTTGTCTGTTTAAGGTTAGTCATCTACAGAACACTAGTTATCGAGTGTTTTTAAGCATGACTAAAGAACTACGTAAATATAATTAAATGTTATTAAAACATTCCGGATGGTTCCGATATCGCCATCTCTGTGGTGACTGTAATCTCATTCCACTTCAAAAGTGCAAGCAGCTCTCCAAACCACATAGTGGCGATCTTAGCTATATATCACAGGTCACTCAGTGTCTGTGGATGATACCAATACTCCAGATACTCATCACTGGGTCATTTTTGATTTGGATGCACACTAGAGCCTTTTGCTGTTGCAGGGACCACGAGAGGTGTGCTGTTGTGAAAAACTAGAGGGATGGAACGTGTGAGGTCTGACCGACACAGCCAGCCCAAGATACCTAACTGGCTGGCGCAACATGACCAGGTAAGGGGACACACTGGTTGAGAGCATACCTAAGTCTTGGCTGTGTACATCCTATTCTGTATCAGTCATTTATAGTACTGACCTTATTTACGCACACTGACCTCAAGAACTGTAGGGAAAGTGGTTGTGGAAATCATAGGGAGATGAAAATTAACGCTTTTGAAAGAATTTTATGAGAGAGGAGGTCTGACGTAAGGAGTTAGTTGTGATCGTTTTTTTTTTTTGAAGTGTTGATAACTGTGGTCGATATGGTGTTACCATTTCTTTTTAAAAAAAATCAAAATTTGGAAGTGCCATGTTGATAACAGTTCTTGCTGTCTTTGAAAACTCTCTGGTCAATGTTTGTTGTGGAAGTTGCTTTTATTTACCAGACATACAGTTAATATTAAAAGGCACTGAAGTAAAATAACAGGTTAGGGAGGTTCCCTGAAGGTATGTGTGTATGGACCATGAAACTGTCTGTTAGGGGATTTCTGTTGTCATTAGAAATGGCTCTTTACACACCAAGAAAACATGTGGCTAAAATAAATTTATGTTTCATGGACTAAAACTGGTGATTTTCGGAAGAATTTCTTGTAAAAAGAGTAAGTTTGAATCGTTTTCACTGGAAGAAATGGGATAATCTAGAATAGATAGTACCAGTTGATGAATGGTTTTAGCAACTCTTTGAAGGGTGGTAGATAATTGGCCTTTCAATTGTGATGCCAGACAAAGAGAATACTGAAAGCTGAACAATGAAATAAATTGATCTAGACTGGCTTGTATTCCGAAATCTGCTGTTGTCTGGAGTTGAAACCAAACCAAACCAAACCAGAGATGCTATGAATGACCTTATTGACCTGTCTATGTATTTTGCCAAATTCTTACAAAACTGTAAATTTTAACTGTGTATAGTATATATTTTCTTCAAGTAGGAAGCCTGTAGAATTGGATTTTGTTTACTTTTTACTAATGTGCCATTGACTGGGTCACATGACCCGTCTCTTTAGTAAAATTTGGCGAAAAACAAAGGTACATTTATAGTGAAACAATGGTGCAAAATTGGAATACTTTAAAAACTATCCATATCAGAGGTTTTTTTAAAGCGGTGCATGATGCATAGTATCTTAAAATTTCATATGAATCCGATTTGTGAGATGATGTTCCGAAGTTAGCCAAATTTGGACATTTGTTCTAGAGTCCTACTGAGTGTGTACACACTAGTCCTGAACAACTCGGTATACAGCGATCCTAGACTGTCTTACACGACTTCTGAGTCGGATGAAAATTGGAGCAGAATCGGGCATGCTGTATTTGATACAACTTTGACTCAAAAATCTGAGTCAGAACACCCCTTTACACATTCAGTATGTGACAGTCGTATGTATTTAAAGTCGTATATGGAAAATCAGAGAACGTAATACAGTACGATGATTCTTTACTTATTTAGCATACAATGTGGCCGACAAGTGAAATTCTTTTTGTTTGATAAAGATTAAGATACTTTTAGTCTATTACTGGCATAATTTGAAATGTATAGGTATCATAAAACAGCATTTGGCAAAGTTTGCGCTGTTTGTATCAAAGCCGTTGAAAATGGAAAATGACAATTTTGGTAGTTATTGTTGGATTTTTCAAGGAAATGTTTCTTGTGGTGTACCTGTCTGTGTTTGAATAATACTAATATGAGGCAATTGAAAATTCATCTCTCAAGTTCTTCATTGCAGTAACTGGAGTTATTCTCACAACTATCAAGTGTCAGAAAATTTGATCTTGGCCATGTGAGATTTTCATAGCAACATAGTTTTCGGTAGTGTTATTGCTTTTGTGTGTTTGTTACTGGGAACATTCCTTTGAGATTCAAAAATAGCTTCTTTTAAAAGCTCTAGATTACATGTAACTCCTGCAGCTTGTGTTATCAAAAGGTCCATTTGTGTTTGTAATTTATGACTAAGCTGAGTCAATACACACCTGATAATCTAATGATCATGTTAAACCACTGTGGTATGGAGCTAGGAGTTCATTGTATGAACCTTATAGCAGTGAAATAACACCATAAACAGAGGGTGGCTACAGAAGAGTGCTTTTTCAGAGTTTGATTCTCTGCAGAAATGTTCCTTTTTCTCAATTACAAACCCAGTCTTGAGTGTTAAGTGATAGCGATATTCTGACAATTTCCTGACAAAATAAATCGTCGGGGTTAATGTTAAAAAACAAGGCACTGAACAGCAGATTGGCAAATTGTAGAAATTGCCAGAAAATCAAAGTCACCTGTAAGTGTGTGTGCGTGAGTGCGTGTGGGTGCGTGTGTGTGTATGTATGAGATGATCCCTGCTGCCTTGCCCCAGTTTTGCGTTAACTATAGTTGACAAGCAACCTGTGTCAACTTTTATAGTGTAAATGGCACTTTAGTCTCAGTTTTTTTTTGTGTCGAAATGTAGTCCTTCAATCTGTGGAACAAAAATTGTTTTTGGTCACTTTTTCACTATGATTCCAGAGGCTGTCTAACCACTAACTCATGTCAGTCTTGATAATGTAAATAAATTAGATGTACAAACCATATCATAATTACTTAAGCCAGCTATTAACATATAATTCAGGTAACACTCTTACCTAGTTTCACATGTTTTTTAGACGTAAAATTAGCCTTTGGTAGACACGTCATACGTATCCTTCATCAATTGAGGCCATTTACTTTGTGGTGTTTTTTTCTAAAGTTAGTCGTAATTTTTCTTTTATCGTTCTTTGTTTGCACATTACAGGTTTATTACTTAATATCCTATTCACTTGAAATTCACACGCAACAGGCACCTTCTCGTAAACTTGAGACCTATTGTTTTTTGGTCATAATCAGGTACAAGGTGGTGATGTGATGGCCATTTTTTGAATTTACACTTTGCAAAGCAATCCTGTAACAGTTCTTTCTGAAACTCGTTAAGAATAATCTTCCTCAAGTGCTATCTGGAATGTGTCATCCATTTTTTTGCTACGACTTTACAGCTCTTGAGTTACTCAAGATTTTTCTTGTGAACAGTGCACTGAACAGAATATGTTTGTATGAAAATATGGTGGCTTTGCCATCATATGCAGTAGTGCCACCTATTGCAACTTTTGAAAACCGCCGAGGAACACAGGAACATCAGTTAGCTGTACATGATCGAACATCAGATTCAGCCATTTCACATGAATATTAGTTCTTAATTCTGGTGTTACATAAATTTGCCTACTGTCAGCTTTTTGCTGTTTCACTGTTTATTGCTATGTTGTGTCATTCCAGAATGTGGTTTATGTGGTGTCCTACACAGACACTAGTGACATCTTCCAGACAGAAAGTGATTACATGAATCCTGCAACAGTGTTAACGAACATGCTCAAGCTTCTTGATACTCAGAAATATGACGAATGTGCCATCTTGATCAACAAACTCACCAGTGATACTTTGAAGAGTATACTGAATAAATTTCCAATGGAGGATATGATCACTGCCATTCCAACTACTCTTGGAGTGGTGGAAGCATTGTACTCAAAATTGTTTTTCTCAGAGGCAAAGAACTTCCCACTTGGGTTTTTACGGCCTCGAGATGTGCTAAGTCAAATGGTGAGAGCTTTAGCCACTGTTGAAGAGCTACGTCACACAAATGGGAACTATGTTCATGACATGGAGTTGCTTTTACCATTGTGCCAAAACATCATTAGAATTATCTCCCTTGTACAGCCATCTTTGAGGCACGATTTGACCAGGAAGAAGTTAAACTTGGAGGCTTGTTTAGAGAAACTTGGTTCTCATGGACTTGTCAATTCATCTGATTCTAAACTTTTGAGTCTTCATGATGCATTGAAAATTGAATTTAATAAAACAATCCACATGTATAAAACTGCTCTTCAAAGATTAGAGGACCCTACTCTGACTCACAAACGAAAACTGTCAATGAAAGGAAATAAAGAGACAGGGGCACCATCTTCAGTCAGCCATCAACGTCTAATGCAAATATCGCAGTCAGAGGTTCAAGATCGGTTGATAATGAACAAATCGTTGTTGAACGCTGTAGAGCCAGCCATTAACAACAGTCACATGACCGGCCTTTTTCAGATTCTTGAAGCAAGGATAGAGTCTGATAAGAGTGCTCTGTTTAACTTTTCTGAGCTGCGGCGAGAGATGCATGATTTGCGACCCATTGACACTTTGTCCACATATCTCCAGTCATTTTCCATGGGCTATGATCGAGTGTTGAGCATGTTTCAAGAGGTTTCTGGTGATGACGAAAGTTTAATCAGTGATTCATCCAGTTGGTCTGATGATCTTCGAAGAACGTCAGGTATGTTGGAATGTGAGACATAACCAGTCGCTATTGAAATCAAAACGGAGCATTTCGTGTTCAGTTCATATTGACAGTAAATTCGTTTCACGTATTTATGGTAATATCTCATTGATTTCGGACAAAAATAGTTGCCAAAATTATTTTTCAATTTTTAAACGCTTCTATCGTTGTTGTCAATTCCCAGAATTGCTAAAAACATTGTCAGATGATGGCTATATTATAGGATTTATTTGGTGCGACTTATTTTTTGTGAAAAAAAGTAAAAGTTTCATTTGTCTGCCATATCATGTCCTAAATTGAGGAGATTTTAGTAGAATATTTGAACAGATCTATATTTTAGGCAGATTTAGTGGGTCGTTGGCCCCTTCTTTCTGGCCACGATCAAAACGGGTGCATATCGCTTCGTAATCATTGGTTCTTGCAAATATCTTATATATATACTGACTATATATAGACTAAATCCACAACTTTCTCTTCGGTCCCAGTTTTGCCTTTAACTCAGTCCCCCATCCCACCTCCAGGGGATGAAACAAGAGGGACCCCATGCTGGCTAACCTTACACAATCATCTTTGAAGTGGAAAAAAACAAAATCCTTTTGGCTTTTGTGATTGACCAGCAACCAATTCACTGTGATGGTTATTGAGGCTGACTTATTTTGACAGGCGATTTTCCAGGTTGTCAATTCACTTTGATACTTCATTTCAATGATGCAATTGTCAAAGGGACTGTAACTTTGATGCATGCCGATAGCTGCTTATAAAGTAAAGAATAAGTTGGCACTTCCTTTGGCGTCATGGTGCTTGGATGTCGCACTTCTGTTGATTTTCAAGGATTATAAAAACTGCCAATGTTTATAGTCACAAATGCATATTATATTCATATTATAGCTGCGGATTGTTTGAGGTGAAACTCACAGTGTTTTAAAGGGTGTTGAAGTTGCAAATAATAAATATTTAAATGTTTTTAAAATATACTCTGAAGACAGTTTTAAAAACATGACAGAATGTTTGCAGAGGAAAAATAATTATTCAATTGGTTGCATTATTCTCACTGTCTTTCTTTGTGAACACAAAGCTATAGGTTTGTGTTAGAATTCATTCACATTTTGTAAGAACAATCCTCTATTTGGGCTCTTGATAAACCGCTGAAAACTTCACACCTTTTGTGACATGGTGCATTTGTGTTGCTGTGATTAGGGTTAACAGTTAGTTGGCTATTTTATAGACTGGTGTAGAATTCATAAATGTATGTCACCACAATTGAATCACCAACTTCTTTCATCGCTGGTGAAAATTACCCTTTGTAACCAGCAGACACAAAATATCTCAAAATTATTAAACAAAAAGCCGTGCTACTACTAACACTGAATTTTATTAAGCTGACAATAGATGGTGTTGTGAACAGCAGTTACTTTTTCACTGAAATGAGTAACAGATTTCTAACCTGCATGAACATGGAAAAATGTCTTGTCTGCGCCATGTGTTGTCTGGTACCTCAAGGAGAGTTTGGGACAAGATTATACCTCATAACACTTCGTTCATTAATCACTCATGTGTTGTCTGGGCTCACTGTAGTGTGTCTGAATGTTGGATACAGTAAACTGACGTTTTTTGATGTTGTCTTTAAATTCAAGAAGAAAATCTAACATAGGGAGTAGATTGGGTGCATGTTATTTCGTTTTAATTTGTTTTTTTTTGGGTTGCTCAGTGAGTTATGTTATTGAGTCTCTGCATGATCTCCTTTGACAGGCCTTTCATTCCGTCTTATCAGCCACAATATTAGGTTACAAGATAGTAGTGAGTTGGACAGCTCCTTAATATGTTGAACCCATAATGTTCTGAATTAATGGCCCATTGCTGTGGGCAGCTTGTGTCTTCTACTAACCCAGTTGGCTTGTAACCAGCTGTGTTGAGACCTCTTGAAAGTGTGCTGTTTTGCCTGGTCTCTTGTTCTGTACCAGATTCAAAAACAGTTGGAGTTCACACCCTCACACATGGTTCTAGTTGGATTCCTGTGTTGAGCGCTTGGCAACATAATCTTTTTGGGGCTTTACAACTTGGTTTATCCAGCTCTGTCCATTGGTAAGTGATGTGCTGCTTTTCAGCTGAGGTGGTGTCTTGTTGTAACATTTATCAGCCAACATTTCCATCTTGTCTGGCTCATATTGGGTGAATGCTTCAGGGTGACCCAGTGTGACTCATTCCTGTCTGTAAATGTTAAGATGCCAAGCTCCTGTGTTGAGTTGGGTTACTTGAAACAGTTTTTTCATTATGCAAGTGGAACTGCAGTACAAGGTAGTGGTAATTTGTAAATGATCCAGAAGTGAGTTGCCATTCTGGAGAATGATATCCCTGCAAATTGGTCCCTCTGCTGTGTCAGTTATGGGGGCTTAATGCTTGACAACAGGTTGAGCGCATGTTGCCGCTCCTTATTGAACCAAACTGGAATCCAAGGCGTGAATGTTTTTTGTTGGTGTAAACCTTAGTTGATGGTATGCTGTTTGGAATTCCATTTCAGTCTCAGCACAGATGTTGAAGCATCGTTACAGCTCCAACCCTGACCTCAGTTTCATCGAAAGGAGTAAAGAGGGTAGGTGGCTTTACGGTGCTTCCTTATTCATGTAGCTGCTGATTTTTTTTCATTCGTGGGCAAGTAAAGAATGTAAATGTTTGACTCAACTTTTCGGGCTGCAATGTCGTATACGAGATTGTTCAGGACAATTGGAATGTAGGCAGTGGTTTAAAAGTTGAATAAAGATTGGACTTTGTAGACAGTAGCTTAAAAGTTGTATATATGAAAAATGGGAGTTTGTAGACCAGGCTTTTTTGTGAGGAGATTACTGTTTCAAATTGTTTTCTTTGTATTTGCATGAGACTGTCTGGGCGATTCCACAGTACTGTTCCCTTTACAACAAGAAAAAACATTGAGGAATCGAGAATCCCTTTATTTTGTTGGTCAAAGTTGTTGTCCCCTTATGGTATAGATGTCACAGTCATTGTCTCTGTTGAGTTTAGGGGAAACGAATTTTATCGTATTTTTGTGTGTAGCAGAAGTGACAAATACTGTGGAATTATCCATTTATTGTTACGGGAAGTTATCAATTGCTTAAGCAGCTCAAAACACCAGAACACTGGTCTTCATTACTTTATATTCATTCCTTTTCAAACTTCCATTCACTGACAAAACACTAATTCCAAAAGCACCACTTGGTCTGTTCAGAGATGAGTTTCAGTTATTCCCAGAGTAGGTTGCCGTGGTAACTGAGCAGCTGTTCTTATGGCAGATAAATAGTTAATAGCTGATTAATCAAATGTGGAGTATGAAGAGACCATCACTCTTACTGTGAGTTTTGGATTATACTACAGGGGTCTGCATCTGCATCGTTTGTCATATTTTTGCACTTAGCCATTATTTTATCAAGGTTGTTGGCACAATTGGAGAGGGTCCGACTCTCCCCCCCAAATCTACCTGTGTAGGCCTAATATTAATTGTAATTGTACGATACGTATGGTAAAGTTGCATGTTCAAAAAAAATAATTGCAGGCGGTCTGATACACATTGTATCAGACGTGCGCAGGCCTCGCATGTGGGTGGTTAAGTATGGTACTCGACTAGGCTATGATTTTTAATGTACTAGTAATTGGAATATTAAAGAATTTCACTTAATTAGTGTTCAGTTTTGAGGAACATACCCATCTTCCTAGTTACTGCCACCCAGGACACCACGCGTCCGTCCCTATGTTAATTGTAATGTCACCTTCTCCCTGTACTGAATGGATACTGTAACCATGCTGGGGGGAGGGTGTGACTAGGGGTTCATTTCCATTAAGAACGTTTTAAGTATAAAGGAATGTGTGTGATTTCAGTAAGGATAGTTTTTCACTCAAGTCTTCAGGAGACATATCATCTTGTATTACTAATGGAGCGCGTGACCACATTATTCTTCTTTCTTGAATGTGCTTTTAGTTCTCTCTGCTCAGTTAATCACCAAGGTTATTAAAACAAACATTTTATTAGTCAAAATATCCAGAAGAGTACCTCAGTGACTTTTAATCCTGTTCCCGCTGGGTTAAATCCACTGTCAGTGATGAGCTATTAGTGGTGTGTCAGTGTGTTGCTATTGGTGGTGTGCCATGGAAGCTGCTAAGTTACCCTGAGCTTCCCCATAAGCTTGCGTTCCCTGCACCAAAGTTATTGTCAAGGATCAGCGGAGTTATCACAAGGTAGGGCTGTGATTTAAACTAAAGTCAAATATCTCTCTCCAATGCTCCCGTCTCTCCCCTTGCAGAATCTTTTTGAAGTTTGACATGCGTTTCTAGGAACATGATGGTGAATGGCAATGCCTTTCGGATTGCTCTGACTTTTGCTAACAAGTTTTTATCAAGAGGATGATGCCTATAAATTTTTCAATCGAGACAACTATTGCCGTGTCCCCTAATTGCAAATCTAGTATTTTTGTGTCAGATTTTGCTGTGCCTGTCGAACAATTGATTAGAACCTTGCTGACATTGAGGTGAGAATGACTGGTCAATTATTGGATGGAATAGTCTGCTGCAATGTCCCCCAATTGGTAATTTTAGTTTTCTTAATTTCTGGCAACCTCAATATCAACCACGATTGTATTTGTCAATTTTCAGGTCTTGGTCTTGGTTTTCGTCATAATTTCGCCGAAGCGAGATAAGTGCCATAACTTTCTTGAAAGCATCGTTTTCTGGCTGTAACTTATGTCTGCTCTACATTTGTGTCGTTAATTTTTGTCGTGATTCACATTTCACAACATGATAGTAAGAGAGGTCTACAAAGTTGTATTACTGTAAGACTTTTCAAAGACTTCAGGAAAAATCTTCTTTTTGTTAAATAATCACATTCATATGTAAAATGGATCTCAATGTTTAGTAGTGTACTATGAAGTTAAATCATCTGTCGAAGTATTGCTCATGAAGACTCATTTCTGTGCAAATTTAGTTCATAAGTACACAATTCCAATGCCAAGGGAAATCAATCAGTCTTTGTGGTTCAAGTGAACCTTTTCGAATGTGCCAGACATCTGCCTTTCATAACCAGGACATACACCTCCCAAAGAAGGCATGGTCACTAGGAGCGCAATAAAAGTTGAAAACTATGAACTTACCATTCCATAGGTTGTAAGCAAGGCAGTGCTTTTCCATAGACTTGGTGTTGAAATGAAAGATTCTTGTGGGTTCTGAGCAATAGGTGTCACTGCTGCATGGGGTAGGTGTACTGCAACTTACTTGTTTGGGAACAGTGCCAAACTTGAGGTCTAAACACTGCCATCTCTTGACAGTCAATAAGACAGATTTAACTCATGGTTTATAAACTCTTACTCATCTGCTTTTCATGGTAGTTGAAAACTATCAGATTTTTTTGGAAGTTCCCGTAATGTTCTAAAATTTGCTCAGTTGCTGGAAAAGCAAACCTTCCTTCCTTTCCAAGAAGTCTGTTGCACTGTTTACTTCTGATGTCAAATAGTGGCGCCACCAGTTGATTTATTCACCCTTCCTGCAGTTTCCTGCTCAGTGCTTGACATTGTTTATTATATTTTGAACCTCACTGCCCTCAGATTATAATCCATTGATAGGAATCTCTGTCAAAAGGTTCTCTTGAAACATCTTCAATTCAATATTTTTTCTTCTTTGCTGATGTTCTATAGTCTGAATTGGACTTGCAATTTATACTTGGATATCGAAAATAGAATATTTACGAAATGTTGTCATAAATGTAGTCATTATAAGTTGCCATAATAAAATCTTCCCATTTTAGGCTACAGTAAGGTGGACATCTGAATTTTTTATTTCAACTGAATTTGCAACTTGATTATCTCTAAAATATTCAGTTTTGCAAGACAGGTCTCAGTGCCTTGAGTTAAACTAGGTCAAGGTGTAGTCACCAGTAAGTAGGTCAACAGTTCATTGTGATGCACAACATGTGAACCACGCACCAGGGAGGCTGATATCAGGAAACCAATTATGAATTAGACAATAGAAATGAAGTCAGTAGTTAAAGCAGGTTGTGAGCACTACTACGTTTTGTTTTCATTTTCCCTGGCAGCTTTCTATGCTCTATGTACACCTGGAGACTTGGTGAATGAAAGGACTGAAGGGTACATGAGGAGCTGCTCTGTGCCTTGCCGGAGATTCGATTTGAGTGACAGCTCTGTAACCTTTGAACTTGGATAAGTAGTAAAACAAATTTCCAAGTGGTGAGTTGGGTATGGGAAATCATTTTTATTTTCTATCATAAGCAGCCAATATGCTGATTTAAAATTTAACTAGAAATGGAGATGAAAGAATCAATCACTCAGGTATCAATGCTGCAAAAAATTAAAAATTTAAAAGTAAGGTCCTACATATGCTTAATCTGTTCTTGGAAGTACTATTATCATTGATACAGCACATGCTAATAACATTATTTTTCTGGTCAATACATCAAATACGTTTAACAGGTGTTTTAAGAGCGCCTACATGTATGTAGCAAAGTGGGCATGTGCTGATGTAAAAAAAAAACTTAACAGTTTTCTTTTTCCGATGAGAGGTATGGCAGTTTGCCTTACAGTTGTTAAGTGGTATTTCCTCACTTTGAATGTCTGTCAGTCTGAGGTTTTTTTGTCAAGACAGCTGGTTTCAGAAGTTCTGTTTATCTTATTATTACTTAAAGTCCTTCTCTCACTCGTTGTTAACCCTTATTACATGGTTAGAGGACGTTATAAGGATCCAAGAAGTACCTACCCCATACCTAATACACGATCCGTACTTGAAAAAAGTTTAAATGAACGCGCCACTCACAATTCGCACTCGAAGAACCACCGCCATTTTGAACTTGCCGCGAACCCGGAAGTACAATTCATTCAGGAACCCAGACCGAGAAAATGCCGTCAGTGCGACTGGAGCAGAGCCTGTACTGTTACCAGCCAGCAAACGGGGATAAAATAATCGACAGCGTCCCTTGATTTTAATAAAATCAAAATACGGACGATTTTATCAAATTTGCTGAAGAAATGTGGCGAATAAATTTTGACAGAAATTATTTTGCCAGACTCGGGACCGCAGCCTATCGGACCCGGTGCAGATCGAGACCAGACACTGGCGAATGGTAAATGCATGCGGTTGCAAAGCTGTTTTGTCGAAGTAAAATGGTCAAATCATAAATCCTGCATGTATTCAAGGGTAGTTTCAGACTCTTGCATGAACTTACGGGCTGGTTAGTGCTGTGTCACACTGCCGCAGTAGACCTTAGTTAGCCTCTGTCTCCAGCTACCAGTGAAGACTATCATCAAAATACAGCTTGTTAGTAGGCCTATACAGTTTTGCGCCATAGGCTACCCTTAGGCCTAACTGGTCGCTGGCCACAGCGCTCACTCAAACGAGGTTTATTTAGAACTTGGGTACTTCTGGCGATCTATGCAAAGTTGTTGGCTTTCAATAGAGATTTCCCAGACTTTGTATGAGCGCATCAAGCTTAAAAGAATGGGGGGGGGCTGGAATTTTTGGGAATGTCTATCTTTTACTATAAGATTCAGTGGGTATGTTCAGAGCTATGAATTGCAGACTCTAAATTTTGGTACTCCCTGTCTTCTAGTGGAATATTGTCTCATTTTCTACTTTTTTCGGAATTTGTGCTTCTGTGATTGCATGAGGCAGACCTTTTTCCAGTTCTCCAAAAAGGGGGCTCATTCGAGCACATAAGTATGACAAGTCCAATACAACATGTTATCATTTTTTATTCATTAACCCAAAATGATTCAAACTTTTAACATAATAAGTAACTTAAAATGCACAATACTTTACAACATTTAGCATTACAAACGCTATTCAACAGCAACAGTTTCCATGATATGAAAGTGGACATACATGTAACTATTACCATGGTGACAGAATAGTGTTTCCATACACCAGAATTTGACAAGCATCATTTAAAAAAATATGAAGTTGCAAGGAACAAGAATTAGAGGCTTGAAGCTTCACAATCCAACATAGCTTATTTCTCAAATTAAGATTATTCATATTGTTGACTTGATAACCTGAATTAAGAAGCAATAAGTTACAAAACATGGATGAAAGCAATTGAGACTTAAAATTTAGAAAAATATGAATCATTTTGTGATACCGAATCAAGTCTTGAACAGCAGTTGACAGTCAAACAAAAAACCATTTCAAAATTATTTCAACTATTTTTTTAGCTTAGTGTAAGATCACCTGAATGGGAAATTTACAGTAAAATAATCCGAATACATCTTATATTTTTGCACAAAAAACACAAAAATTGAACAAAGTTTCTTTTTTGTAGCAACGTTTGTCAAATTGTATCAACGTTAAATCTTCACAAATTACAAAGTAGATGATTGAACACGCCTTTCAGTTCAGCAAAAGTCGCCATGTTGTCGGTGCCGCCAGAAATGAGACGAAGTCCAACGGGAATTGTGAGCACATTTATCACTTGATGAGTAACAACTGCGTGGCTGAAATTTGGTGAACTCTGTTAAATCGTGTAGAATAGTAAGTAAAGATATGTCTAACTAAATTTCACCGCAATTTGTTGGCGAAAACAATTTACACAAAGTTTTAAACTCGTAACTTATCCCGCTGTCCTCCAATATGCCCGACACGATCCAAACAAAGTGACCCAAATTTCGCCACAAAACTTGCAATAACTTTACACTGCTTGCCCCGATTTTGATACTTTTTCAATTTTTACTTAGTAGAATGCACTACCTTTCCGATGATAGCAAAGTACTTTTTCAACACGAGAAAAAAATAAAACCGAAAAAAATAGGTTCAACCCATATTGGTTCCTAGGTTCGACCAGCCTACGTAAGGAACTAAACACCAGTGCTATTTTAACATACTAAGTACGCGTAACATTCCAAAGAACATCAACGACCACTAACTACAAACTATAAATACACTACATATGCAAACGAATCACGAGTTATTACTAACAACTAGAAAGATTGTTGTCACGGCGTGACAATAACGGACTCTGCACGTGCGTATTACTGGAATTATTATGGGAAGTTACTGACAGCAACCCGTTTACCAATATGAAAAGAAATTCTTTAAAATTGTAGGAGAAATTACATATTAATTTTTTGATGACCTCTCCACTAATTGACCTCTTCCGGTGCATTATGAGCCCCGATGAGGGAGTAATTGTTAACTCGATTAAAAGTGTGGTTAATGCTAATAATCCCAGATGTTTTACTTTAAGTACTTCAGAATACAAGATGAATGAATTGGTCAAACTTTCAGAAGAAAAATGCACCTAATGACCCCATGAGTGCACCAAATGACCTGAAAATTTAGAATTCATACTCAATCGCACTTAGTAAACAGATACGTAATTCTGAAGTCTCTAGCTCAAAATTTTACTTTGCACTCAATGACCTTTGACCTATTTTTTCTGATTGGTTAGGCCTATTGCGAAGTAAAGTAGGGTATTTAATTGGCATGTTGGCTGAAATTGAAAAGAATTCCTTGAAAAACATAGGAGATATAACATTTTGAACGTTACATGACCTTTGCACTAAGTGACCCTATCCGGTGCATTATAAACATCTCTAGGAGAATTAATGCAAAGCCCATGAAAAATGTGTTTAATGCTGAGAATTACAGTTGTCTGACGGTTGACACATCAGAATACTTGCTGATTGAAAAGGTCAAATTTTCAGAAGAAAAATGCACCTAATGACCCCATGTTTGCACTAAATGACCTGAAACTTTGGATTCCGATTTGATTTACCTGTGGCAATCAGACCTGTCAATTTGAAGTGTCTAGCTCAAAATTTTGGTTTGCACCTAATGACCTTTGACCTATTTCACCTGATTGGATGACCCGATTACTTAGAAAAGTGATTTTTTAAATTGTCATGTACACTTGTACCTGTGCATCGAATTTGAAAAAGATGGCTTTAAAATTGAAGGAGGAGTAGCATTTTGAAAATTATATGACCTTTGCACCAAACGACCTCTTTCGGTGCAACATGGAATATGATTATATAACCTATCAAAATTTATATACTGTCAAAAGTGATATGCTGAATTTAAAGACCATACCTGCACCCAATTTGGAGTTATTAAGCCTCAAAGTTGGTCGGAAGAAGAATAAGAAGAATAAGAATAAGAATAAAATTGAAGAAAACCCAGGACCAACAGTACTCTGCGCTTACACGCGCAGAGTAATAATGAAGACTTTTCGAGCAAGCGATAGCATATTCAGTTACAAGGAAAAAATGGCGGCTTTCAGGACAATAGTTCCTGAACTGATGAGCCGGAAATGTGGGTACGGAAATAACCGATGTCAACCGGTAATCATACGCTCAGAGAGAAGGGTCAAATACTGTTCAAAAATCACTTTTGGCAAGAAAGGCGAAAAGAATATAAAGAAAGGGTGTCGAAAATAACATTTCATGTAGTAAGTATTTTCGGATACTGGAACCAGAAGGACTTTAAGGAAATTAATGAAATAAATTTCACCAAGTATATTGCTTTGACACAAAGTTTGTTGCTTCTTGTAACAAGCTATTATTAATTACTGGGTAACCGGAAGTTGCTTTCAAGATGGCGGTTCTGGCGCATTTTCACCTATTTTCAATTTTGCTGGGCTGGCATTTTAAACGGGAAGAGAAAATGATGTGATATTTTGCATGTAGATTCTCTGAGATGTACTCTTTCAGAGGACCTGTAGCAATTTTTTCTCAAACTTACTGTTTTTTAGTTATTTGCATTTCAATTTAAAAAAAGAACCGCAAAATTTCAAATTTTTCGAAAATTTTACGGAGTTCTGTGAAACTAACCTGTTAGATAGAGTTTTGAATGGGTTTTCAGAGGATATTTTCCATTTTTCGCTAGGACGTCTACTTTTCGAATTATTTGAGATTTTCTGATAACACTGTTTCTTTGTTGACGGATTTTGCTGCACTGTTGTTGGCTTACCTTTTATTGAACTGTCGCCTTTTTTACTGATTTCTGACATATTCGTTCGTCATGTAAATGTTGTCATCATCATGTTCATCATCGCCACCATCATCATCATAATCATCGTCATCATCTCCATCGTCATTTTTTCAGATAATTTCGCCAAGTGTCACTCCCCCAAGCGGTTTCGTTGTTATTTAGGTTTTTCAGATTTTTCCTGATCACAGCTGATGACATCACAGATCAGTCTGGCCTTAAAATAAACCGTTGTTTTTATCCATGGTTGTTGCCAATGTTAATTTGTCCTAGTTCCTCAAATGTTATGCACTGGTCCAGAGGGGGTCGAGGGGGGTGGACCCCCTGCTCGGTCACTTTTGCATGGCTGTAATGGAGGAATCTCATGTACCCATGGCCTTTATGGAATCCTTGGATAAAATGCTGGATCCGCAGTTCAACATGACCTAGAGCCAATACTTTGAATGCTATCTGGGCTAGCATTGTGTAGCATAAGTTGGATTTCTTCCTTTGTTGTGATCAAAAGTTGCTTCCTGAACACAACCCAGATTACAGTAATTCTTCACCTCTTCAGCAGGCAGTGAAGGCCCTTTGAACTCCGGTATGAGCAAAGCGTCGATGTAAACTAATAAGCTAATTGAACCGTTAATACTAGCTTTGGTAGTTAACGACGTCCAAGTTAATATCGTCATCCAAGTAATCGCGAGGTAGCATTGGTGCATCATGTCCATGCTAAGATTTGTTGAGAACATATACGTGTGATAATCGACATAGAACTTGTGTCTAAATTTTATTGGTGATTATTCGAGCAAAATGTGAGCAAATTATTAGCGACGATGCTGCCCTTTAGTTTTTGACGATAGCAGTGACCCCTGGCGATAACTTTGATAAGACAGAAGTTGACTGGTGCTGTTAAATTTAATCCAGTTAATCGTTCGTGCTGACTAACTCCCTAAAACACTTTCCCGTTTGGTGAACTTAGTAGATTTACAGAAGCTTTGCCAAAACTTCGCTAACCTTTTCCACTTTATAATGATATCTTAATTATTGCAATGCATACGTCATCTCAAACGGATAATGAGTAATGGGTTCGAGGCTAACTGAAAATTGTTCGCCTGCCATTTACGAGTGTTTATGAAAATGATCACTGTCATTCTTCATCAGATATACTTTCTTTTATTTATTTTCATCCGCCTGTTGAGCTACAATAACAAAGAACACGTTTTGCGGCATGATCGTATATCATTGCTGTGACCTCTACCGATAACTTCGATGACGCTTTGCTATTAGTGTTCTATTACACCGTAGCTTTGGTTAATACGACGACCTTGAGTAACGAAAACGGGCTACCTTCACACTACTAGGCCGCACTGCCTCCTCAACTTAACCTTTGAAATCTATTTACAATTTTTGACAAATACTTCTGTACCGTTGTGGTCGTTGTGAGAACTATGATATCACTGCCTGTTTTGTGGTTAACTCCAAACTCATCTGATGGACCTCAAAACAACTTAATTACCGAACTAAGACTGAATGACGTTTTCACCCTGTATGACCATTTTACTAATGGATTCTGTTCACCTGTTCTGTTTGACTTTGAGCACGACATGGTGGAGCATGTGCCTGAACAATTGTATTCTTCTGTGTTAAAGCCCAAAGCGTTTGAATTTGGGAACTCAAAAATGGGGGTGGGCATTATACAGAGCGTGTGTCTTTAAAAATAGGAATTCAGTGGTGTGAGTTTACCTGAGCTGGGGACATAATTAACAAGGTGTTGACGATCAGCATATCTTAATCAAGCCTGTACATGGAAAAATTTACAGCAAATTGCACTTAAGCCTCGCTAAACTATCAAAGGCCGGGTACATTTTAGTATCTGTATCTTTTGAGTGTAGATATAGGCACCGTTGGAGGCAGTTGGAGGTCAAGGCCTTCTATTACGAACAAATTCTACTGCAATCCTATTAGATCCATCAATGCAATTGGGGACTCAACACCACTGCAGTCAATGTGCTCGAGGTCAATTGGAAACATACAGAGGGCATGGGGAGGTCACCGGTCTGCCAGCCTGGCAGAGATCAAGGTGGCAGCACAGATGGATGACCCGTTTAGGTACTGCAGAAATTGTCTGTTATTACTCAATGGTAATCCAATTTCATGAGGTGCTCCCCCATTGAATTTCACGGCATTCTTTAGGGGTATTAAGATCATTCTGATAAACAATGATGTACACAAAACATGTCGCCCCATTGTGTTGTTAGGAGACAGGTTACACAATAGAAATTGGGACATATCCACATTTACAGTGTGTGTTTAATTTCTCTTTTCCTCTTAGCTACCCAAAAAGTGCTGGATCTAATTTTTATAATCTGAAGTGTATATAGTGTGGTAAAACATGTTGCCACAAACCTCTTCAATCCCGTACCCCTAAACAAAAGATGCCGGTCATGAGTCCTGGTGCTTTTGTAAGTGCCTATTGTAATCAAAAACCAAAGAAGCGTTCGTAATTTATTTGGTTGGGAAATCCGATGTAGCACTATAGCCCGTAATGTTATATTTTTGGGAGCAAAAATTTGCATATTTCAAAAACGCAGCTGCTTTGCAAAGAAGTCTTTGTCACATAGATATTGAATGCCTGAAGAGAGTGGCTGATTAAGGTATATTTAGGACTTCCGTCAGCGCATAGTGTCATAGTGGTCAACTTGTATCTATCATAGGTGAGGAGCCTCGTTTGCTACATTTGGTCGCATGTGCACCAGTCCACACTCACTATGAGTTGTCTCATTTACCTTGTACTTTGAATCATATGATAAGTGTGTCTGTCTTGCTTTTACAATTAATTGACAGATTCTGAGTGTTGATTCTTTTTGTATTGTACTCATAGCATGACATCTGGGATGCAGGTCTAGTCTTTGTACTGGAAACAGAACTGAAAATTGTTTGTGATATTTGTTGTTGTAGGTTTTTGTGAACACAGGAGAAGTGTTTGTTATTCTAGCTGTGCTCAAGAACATTTTGGTATGGTAAAACTTCCCCAATTCTAGAAGTCTCCAAACTAATGTGGTACTGAAACTGAAACTGGATGTCTCAAAATTTTCATGCTTTCATGAAACTGAATCTATCACTGAAATTTAATTTTCTTGATACTGAAGATTGGGAGGTGGGCTGGTGATTTTGGCGTTTTCATTCATTCATGTGACCGCGTTTTTGTTAAGTCAAATTTTCATTTTCAAGAAAGGTACGTTCGTAAACAACTCCCAGCCCATTTTACTCAAACTTTTTCTTAATGTAAAATTTACATTATGTTTTAAAAATGCTGTTATGACTTGTGTTTTGCGAGTTAAGTTGGCATAAACCCGAATTAAGAGAACAATCAGAAATTCCATTCATTTGAAAAAAGTTTTAGTAACATCGGCTGAAAGGATATTTTGCTACGAATTTGCCTTTCTTGCATATGAAAGTTTGACTTAAAGAACATGGTCATGTGACAATAATAAGGACACAGTAGTAAGAAGCATATTTTTAGAATCCTCCATCTTACTCCTTTCAGAAAATATTATGCTTTTAATGGTTGGCAATGCATAGTTTTTTCGACATTTGGCTTGGAGTTGAAGTCGTTTATTAATGACCTTACAACTTGCTTTGTTAATGAACACTAAGTCAAAGTGGCGGTTCAGAGTCTTGAACTCCGTGCATTCGTTCTCGATGGTCGTATGTATGCAGTCGCACAGCTCTCTAAGGATACTTCTTTACTAGCATGATTGTACTATACAGCTATTGTGTCTGATTCAAAATAAGTAGTAAATATAAGTTGTTTATCCATCTGTTTCGTTGTGTGCCGTCAGAACACATGTTGTTCCCATCTTGAGGATTCTAAGGGAGCTAAAATTGGCAGACGCCAATATGTTGAGTTCAGTAACACCTGCACTAGAAATTATCAGACAAAACACTAAAATCTGCTTTTAAAAAAACTGAATCAATGTGGTGTGTTTTTTTCTTTGCCGCAACTTAAGTATGTGAAAACGTAAACATTGGGTGACACGCTTTTGTCCGACATGTTATTCACCTTTAAATCTAAATCTGTTGGTCCACCCACTGACTAGTATAATTGTAGAAAGATGCTCTGCAATACTACGGTAATATCTGTGTAGCAAACACTATACCAATTCAAGTATTTACACAAGTGTTACGCTGCCATTGGTCCACAAATATGATATACCAGGCTAGACAGGTCTGAGGAAACTTTGTGGGTAGTGCCCAAGTGTTCTACTAGTATAGTAGTCTAATGTTGGTTGGTTTTTAGCTGAAGTGTTGGTGTGTAGCATGTTGTTAAGACACAACAGGCGATCACTACTCCATGTCACAGACTGCCTTGTCCCAGTCAAGTCAAACACATATCCTGAGCCATATGCGAAATGAATTAGTGGATGTCATCAACTTCAAAATTTACTCTACTGCACTGATCTCGTTTTTCAAATGCATTGTGGGATGGATGACAGCACCTAAACTTCTAGTGACATCTCGGTTAACTTGGTGACTTGGAAAATGGCACGCGTCATTTGCAGGCACGAGAATTTAATGCCCATGTCCAATGCAAAATATTTCTTGGTGCAGTCCCACTATAAGTTTCTACTCGTACAAAAATAATTCTGAAAATAGGCCTCAAAATGCATCGCAGTAATGCATAGATTTGTAATTTTTTGAGCGAGATATTCTTGATGCCCCTGCCATCAGATCACTGAGGTGAATCTCACGACCAGAAATAATGGTTATTAAGATGACACGTACAAAAGTTACTCTGTGATGTTGCCAGATGCTTATGAGCCTACAATCACTGCAGAATGTATTTGACGGCAGCACTGTTGATGAAATCCTCTGAAATAACTTTCGCCTGATGCAGCCGAGTTTCAGAAGTACAGTAACATTGTCTTGTTAAAGTTCTAGAAACACATGTTTTCAACTCTTATTAAATACACAATCCGTAGTAAAAGAAAGTTTAAATAAACGCAGCATTCACAATTCTGACCCGAAGAACACACCGCCATTTTGAACTAATCGCGAAACCGGAAGTACAATTCATTCAGGAACCCAGGCTTAAGAATGCTGGCTTTGCGACTGGAGCATGTCTGTTACCAACCTGCAGACGGGGATAAAATAAGCGACATCATGGACCTTACTTTAATAAAACCAAAATAGGGACAAAGTGTACTGATACTGTTGTCAATATATTGCAAAATAAATTTTGACAGAAATTATTTTGTCGGACTAAATAAGCCTGATGATTACCTTGATGTTATTATTTATTATCGGAATAGGAAGTCCTCCAACTTGGTCATGAAAAATAACATTTCTAAAGCGAAAGTCCGCCCCGTTGCACAGTGTAGTGTTGTTTATGAATTTGTATGCCCTATGAATGAATGTCTTCGTTCAAACGTCAAACAATGTTACATTGGTCAAACGGTTTGCAGTCTTTCCCGTCGGTTATCCATGCATCTTCAAAATGGCGCCATTCAAGATCATTTTCTGCAATACCACGCACGTAAAATCACCCGTCAAGAAATTGTGGAAAACACGTCAATTCGCTACGTGGAGCAAGATGTGCTGCGTTTGAAAGTATTAGAGTCCCTTTTAATTGCTTTTGAGAAGCCTATTTTGAATGAGCAGCAAACAGGGTCGCGCCGCACGTTACACTTGTTTGCGTGACTTTCCTGTTACCCTAATTCTTTAGTCATTCTTTGCAGTATTTCACACCCGCCGTGTCTCACTGTGTGTGCCGTCAGCTTATACTCTGTGGTGGCATTACTGCGTCATTTTATCTTCACTTGAGAATGAAACAAGTATGTTTCGAAATATCGTGTGTCTTTTTAATTATGTCGTTAGGTCAGTTACTGTATCTATGTTCAGCAGAGAGTAGAGTTTTGTTCAGAAAGTATGAACGCAACGGAATAAAGACCGTGAAAAATGAAAAGTGTCGTGTATTCAACAAATTCTGTATAACAGAAAACTTGCTCCCGAAGTACAGTCACGATTAAATTTGCGAAAATAAATTGAGACGGAAACTAAGATACTGACGGTGGTCTCGCGCGACTTCCATTATAGCCGGGCCACTGACTGCCAACAATGAACGACAGGACAGAATACCATTTGGTGGCGAAATAACTTCAGTAAGAAAACTTGCCATGGTGCCAAATGGTATAATATAAGTTTTACTGAGTTTATAGTAAAAGGAATAATACTGTGTCATGTTCCTAACACTGCCATATTTTTCCATCGTCGTCATTCAGCTCATTGACTACAATTCAACACTCCCCTCCTCCTCCCGTTTGCGTCACGGAATTTTTATATTTATACAACAGTGGTATATATTGTAAGTTTTTGTCAGGTTTTAAAATATATTTTCCCTAATAATTGAAAATCAAAGTCAATTTAGCAAGTGATTATTTTCCCGGTGAAGAGTCATGGCAACTGCAGTGGAATTACTTCACCCAGGTTACCGTGTGCAGGCAGCAAAATCAAGCACACATGCACGTTATTGCAACTGAGGTGTGGACTGGTCATTGTTTTGAGATAAAACTGTTTTTGTTTAATGAAACATCGTCGTGTGAGGATTTTTTTTCTATTTTACAATTTTAACGGCCAGTAAAGCCGGTGCCAGTTTGCTGCAAGTACACTCTGTGCTCACACGTCTGGGTAGTTACCTGGCAATTGCTCACTCCAGACTGGTTTCACGATAACACATTCGATGATTTAGAAAGAGTTTGCGTCTGATTTATTACCTAAGTGGGTTGTTAAATGAAATCTGACATACCCTGGCGACGAGTTACGTAGGGCTGACCCCAGTGACGTACTTCACAAACTTATGGTTATGCATTAAATAAAATTCGTCACATGCAAAGAAGAGGTAAAATTTGGAAATAGATAATCAAGTTTGTACAAAAAGAACCAAAGTGATAAAAGCTACCAAAGTAACAACGTATTTACGCTCACTGAGTGATTTCAATAGGTTTTCAAGGACTACATGAGCATTATTCAGGACTCGCTCGTGAACTGATGCACAGGAACTCAGGTCACGGAAATTGACGGGAATAGTCGATGATTTTCTGATCTCGGCCGAGGTACAAGACTTTGCTCAAAAAGGCTTTTAAGTTTAATAACAGGAAGGATGTGAACATTATGCCATGTTACATATTACTTAATTTGGTATACATTTTTAAGTTTTTGTACTAGATTGCCCTTTGAGATAAGGACTAAGTTCTTACACTGGATGAACATTTGATTTGATTTTGTATGTTTTTATAACTACTTCAGTGTGTATAAGTAAAGTAAGAAAATTACTTTGTTGTTATGGTATTCCTTTTTATTTTTGTCGTTTTATTGGGCTTTTCCTTAATAGGAATGCTTGGTTTTGTTCAGGTGTCTTTGCTCTTTGAATCCCATTCTTTTCTGCCTTGACTCTGCTGACCACAGTCCACTAAGTCCATTTTTGCTAATTAGAAACATTTGTGTCTGCTTCCCCCTGACCCTCATGGCAGTGGTCACCTTAACGAACCTAGGCCAAGTTTTATTGATTGACTGATGTGTATGTGCTAGCATTAACCTTTTCTAACATTGACATTTAGAGTTTATTGCTTTCTCATCATGATTCAAAATTCTAATTCTAGTCTTGACAACATGAACTTTGTCTGTAACTTTTCTGTATCATGATGGAAAATGATTTTCATCACTCCATGAGTAGACATGTAAAAGTAGGGTCAAAAGTCCTTCAGTTTCAACAAGTTTCAGTTGTAAGAATTTTTTAAGATCAATTGATTGAATTTTCAGCCCATATCATGTTTTCCATATTTTAGGTAATAAGTACCAAGAAAATGCCTTTTCAAAAAAGCAAATGCTACGGTATGTATTCGCCCACACGTATGACCTACTTTGACAAACAATAGGTGAAGAATAATAATGGTAAATTTTGACAAGTGGATTCTAGCTTTAATATGTGTTAAAACTGCATTTAATAGCTTAGTCCATTGTAAACCTGTCACACAGAAATTCTGTTTGGTCAAAAAACCATTGTTGGTTCTGGTCCATAACCTGTCTTACTTTGACACCTGCATTCACCAACCAAAAAATGCAAGGTTTGAAGTGTGCAGATTTGCCAAGCAATGAGAAAAAATCCTGTGTCATTTTTGTTCGTCTCGGGTGGATTTTCTCTTTTGAAAAGTGAGCCACTAAAATATCGCACCACAGACTCTATTTTCAAAAACAGATCAGAATAAATAAAGTGTGATTTTTGGCCTTACCATTAAAATGTATGTACTCGGAAAACTAAACAAAAACTCTTAATTCATCCATGCTAAATACTAGTTTAGTGAAATGCATGTAGTTACATACCGTAAACGTTCGGGTTAACGCCCTGGGCGGTTAAATTGGCAAACCCAAAAAATCGGGGGTGGGCGGTTAACCGAACATGGGCGCTTATTACGAAAGGCAACCGCCCTGGGCGGTTAATCTTACCTCGTGACCTAAGTCCCCACACCACACACGCACTCGGAACGCGTAGCACTTTTCAAAGAGCGTTATCGTCACGTCTCCACATGACGGGGAAAATGTCATAACAGCGGATGATCCCAACAAAGGTTCTCTTGCCCTCAGATTAGTTACTCACTCTATTAAATTTACAGAATTGCTGAGTAATAGCCCCGTGCCGTCATGCGGTCTTGTTACTTTGCCCTGCGCAGCGCAGACGACCAGAGACCACGCAGCCTCTACTTGGATTGCAAATATTTCAACACGTGACCTTGCTAAAGTGCGCGTGTGCAAGCTTCACATGTTGCAGAGGTCACAGCAGACATCAACGATCACCTTACCAAACTTCGTGGTGGAAAAACATTTATTTTTCATGCAGGATGTCCAGATTATCCTATTTATATCACTTGCAAAATCGCATTGCGGCACTGTTCGGTCAGGCTGTTAGCGCGCAATGTCTCAGTCGGCTGACAATCGTGATTTATAAATGCCGTCAAGTAATATAACGGCCTCTTTCGATATATGCACCTCGTTTTTTTATGGCAAAAGATA
>NMRA01000434.1:74216-112645 GCA_002633005.1 Phoronis australis | reverse complement strand
TAGTTTCCCTTGACTAAGGTATAAAAGTAATTTTTAGGCCAAGCCCAAAAAAAAACATTGAAAACTGTAAGGTAGTTTTAAAATTATTTTAATTTTGTGTTGAATAAGAGTAAAGTACAAATATAGGAATATGGAAAACACTTTGCAACTGAAATCAAAGAATCTCAATTCACCAAGATTCACAAATGTTTTGCATCATATATAGTTATGAAGCAGTAGTGAATGTTGTCTTATAAACAAACAGCCCCAGAACATGGATACATCCTGTCATCTCCACTATTCAGTTTCACCAACAAACTTTGGCGACCTCTGACCAGAGCTGCACCGGAATGGGCTGTTGTAATTGGTCGTTTTGCTTCCATGATTTCCTGGTTGTGAGCGTGAGCGGATGGTGGTTTTATTAAAACTTCCCTTTGCCACCAACTTATAAAGGAAGAGTCCCTGGTGAGACCAGTTAGTTGACTAGAGTTGGTGTTTAGTGGAAGTTGTCTGGAGAAACTTAGAAGTGTTGAAGATGCCAGCTGGAACAACACTGTTGTCCGTGCATGAACTATGGGAGAAAATGTGTACACAGAACATTGCCTGCACGAAAAGGAAGCATAGGCTCTCAGGTATCACAGAGTCATGTCAGCTGCTGAAAATGTTGATTTTGCATTAAAAAATTAATTCTCAAGTAGCTTCAGTGTTTGTTAGGCGATTTCCTATTTGTTCTTCAATGCAATGTATTGTGGAAGAAATGTTTGGCTTTATGGCACCTCAGTAGCAATGTTTACTTAATGTTGTGTAGGATTCTAGAAAAAAATCCAAATTTGGCTGGCTTCAGATCATATCCCAGAAATGACTGACCAGCTCATATAAAACTTTCATATACTATGCTTTATGCTCTATAATCCGAAAAATGAAAACAGCATGATATTTTAGAAAGTCAAAACAGCATCTTTAGATTTCATCTCAAACATTTACAGGGCATGTCAAATGAAATTTGGTCTTCCTACTGATACCATTGTTTTACTGTGTACTTTTCTTTTCGCTAAATTTTACTAAAAAGACATAGTGACATTATTGACTTTCTGATATATTGGTATAAGGTCTACAAACCTTCTACTTTGAAAAAGATAATTATATATATTTTATATAGTGAATTTCTGTAGTTTTGTGTAATAACTATGTTTGGTGAAAAATGCATAGATTTGACGATTAAGTCCTACATAATCTTAAAGCTAGAAAAATCAAAACATTACATAAGCAACTGGTTCTGGATTTGTAAATGACAAAATCTTCTTAATCTGTAGAAGGATGCGCAGTAATGCTATTTTAAAATGTCTTTATGTTTAAAGAAATCTTCGAAAATTAGGCCTTTGCCCTTATGACTGACGTACCTCATGGGAACATATAATTTACACCATGTATTATTACCCAGCACTGCGAGGACACCCCAGTGTGGACTGAACTGTTGATTATTTACGCTGAATCATTTTTACCACAAAACATGTTTTGCAACTTGCATGCCTTTTCGTATTAACATCATTGCAGTATTTTTAACTGATTGGATAAAGCTCACTAAGTGGTGATAATGTGTCATGCCAATGTCACTTTATGCCTCACCCCACCACAAATGTGTCTATCAGGAGAGGCACTTGATCTTTTTTCTGAAGCTTCAGCTTGAACCTTTGTTGAAGTACAGGTAATTACTATGTGATGCTCTATTTGTCAACAAAGCTAGGGCTATGTATGGTACACCCAGCATGCAGAACACCCAGCATGCACGTTTGTACAGAAGAGCTCTTCCATTCAGTTGCAGTTGTAGAAGCAGGCATTGCATCTGCGAGGAAGACGGAATTCATTGAGGAGACTCCCTGTTGTGCGTGCTAAGTGCGTTTTAGATTAGAGTTACAATAGATTCCATTGCACCTTGGTTGTATGTGTTTGCCATTTGATACACAGATTGAAATTCTGTTCTGTTTAACTGGTTGTGCTAGGGATAGTCGGTATAATTTGTCACAGATCTATTGACTCCCTACTGGGACATAAGTAGCTTGTGTTGACCTGGGCTTTATTGTTAATATTAGTTTCATTCTGCTTGTAAACAGGTGCTCCATGACACCAGCTGGGTGTCCTGGCCCATTTTTTCTGAAAGCTAACCAGTTCCAGGAAGGGCTATTATGTAGCTTGGCAAGTTTGGTGCACTGTTTCTGTTTGCAATTTGTGTAAAAAACAAGAAGTTGGAGAACTCCTGCCATTTAGAAAAATTGAAGACGTTATTGTTAAGAAATCCTTGACAAATAAGGGGGAGCGCCTAACTAATTGCTCCTACACTGTGTTTTATGGAGGTGTTATTGTCAAAATTGTTTTTGCCCATAGTGTCATTGCACTGACTGTGAAATTTTCTTTTCACCTTCCACAATTTTTTGGCTCACTTGTAAATTTTTATCAGTTTGACCAGATTCAATCAGTTGACACTTTAGTTTCATAGAATATGGTTATGAACAATCATCAAGTTCCTGTTTTAGTGAAAATGCATTTTGACCTGTGTCGATTTGATGTTACATCAGCTGATGTTATCTGTTAAAGTTTACAAGATGTTGTCTTGCATAATACAATATAATATTGTGTTTATCTGGTAATATTGCATTAGTGGTTTTTATTAGAAACTGTTTATTTAAGGTTTTCCTTGGTGAACTGGGTCTGGGCATTGCCAGCCAGCCTGGACCTTTTTCGCTGCTACAGGAGGATGCATTGGGTCTGTCTGCTCTATACATCGTTGATATGTTCTCCATTACTTGGGGAAAGTCCAAACTCTCCACAGCTGCTGGCATTGCGACACAAGTCTGTGCTACTGCCAATGTAAATTTTGTTCAGTCTTTCTAACTGGGCTCCCATTACATTGGCACAGTTGTTTGCTGTGTGTTGATGCCTTTCATGCAGTGCCCTAACTCGTCCAACACTGCTGACCAGGGTTCCTATTATTACAGTGGCACGCGCCTGTCTGTCACTTTTCTCTCCATAAGCAGTCATGTCCACACCTTCACACAATAACCACCATGTTTCCAGCTGTAGACTGAGTAGAAGTTACTGATATCAACCCTGTAATTGTCAAGCACAGGTGAATCTTTCATAAACACTGTCATTCCTAATTATGGTGCCCTGCCGAGTCTTCCCATGGTTAATTTCAGGGCTGGGTAAACATCGTCTGATTGGTCACATGATGCCTTCATTATATCTAGTCAGGTGAAACCAGTGTCACTTAAACACCTTGTCAAACTCTATTAAAGCCAAGTGATGACCCTTGAAACTCACTATCCACTGTTTGTCCTAGCTATTACATAAGATGCAGTCAGCCATTCTTGTTAATGGCCACCAAATCCCTCTGTTTACGCCAACAAAGATGTCTGGAACCAAACTGTTGCCTTGTCTGTTGCCGCCATCTAAGGACCGCAGACTCATCTAGAGCAGCAGTGATGATTTTGTTGTCTGTAAACACCATTGTCATGGAATAAAATCAGCAGGAGGACACTTTGCTGGCTTTCTTGCAGTGGCTGCAGAACAAGCAATGCACCCGTGAACTTTGAACTTTATTGTTTGTAATGGTGGTCATGGTCCATTAGGTATGTGTTTTGTTTGTACTAATTGTTTTGACTTTTGAAGTGTCTTACTTGTTTGATTTTTTATTAGGTGATAACTACCCTGGGTTAACATGCTGTTTACTTAGCTATAGCTATAAACCTGGTGCATATAGATTCAGTTAAATTCTTTCAATAAATTATTTTAAAAATTATTGCTTATAAAAATGAAGATATTCAGTTAAACAGATTACTGTTGGCTATGGTAGTTGGAATTCCAAAGAGAACTTATTTTGCATAAGTTGCTGTAAAAAACTATTGCTTATAAAAATGAAGATATGCAGTAGAACAGATTGATGTTGTCTTGAAATTCCAAAAAGAACTTATTTTTTGGCATGTGGAGTTCCACTGCCAAGTTTATATGTCTGTATCAAAGTATTGTTGCCATCAGGTTGGATGATGGAATGTGATAATGGATTAGGTTGGAGGTGTCTTCCAGACCTTGAGATAAGATGGCCAATGCAGTAGGGGGTGGAGATGGGTGTGCTTCAGAATTAGGAATGTTAGTTGTTTGGGTGTTACTTTATCTGACTCTTTCTTTAAGTGCATAGTTAATGTAGGAGAATGTAAACTATAAAGTGGGTTAAGGTGGTATGATGAGGCAATGTTAATTAAAGTCCTCTTGTGATGTCGTCACTGTGTCTTGGACCGGGCTAATCTGAGCCCAGATGACCCGACACTTACCCACCTATTATGGCCAGGGATCAAACAACGTGCTCTGATATGTCCTCGGCCAGGTTGTCTGATGTGGTCTTGATTTGGAAATCACATTAATAAAAATTTAATAAAGTTGGTACATTTTCTTGGATCAAAGGAGTAGTATTACACATGGTGTCCAGTTGTTTATATTTTGGCCTCTGCTTCTGACATTTTTCTTGTCAGTCCCACATTAATTGCACTTGTTTCAGTAAGTGTCATGGCTGTCAGTCCACAGAGCAGTTGCATAATCCTTATTATTTTATTTATGGTGGTCTGCTGGTGTTTATCATCCAATAATCTCATCTGATGGTCATTTTTTCACATAGTTGAACCATTACATTGTGGCTAAAGAATTACTGTGACAAAGTCAATGAACTACGGTGATTGTTTCACCATATGAAACTGAGGGACGATAGTCTGACCTGTTCTGCAACGATCATGAAAGGGTTCATCTAAATAAACATCGAGATCTAAAAAATAGATGTCTGATGTAACGCACTATTTTGTGTGAAGTGTCTGTTTGTAAAGTGATTACTGTTTAGCTGTGGGCCAATGTCCGATGGAATATTTTAGTCTTGTGATCATCGTACAATGATATGAACTCCTGAAATTACTCAGAAACAATTGTTCCTTGGCATTTTCTGGAATGTTTTTGCAGCGTGGAAAGTTTGGTGATAACAAATAAATGTTGCTATGGATTGTTGAAGCTGTGTTAGGGGTTGCAAGGTTCAACCGTATGTACGTTGGCATCACCCCTCAGCACTATGTTGACATCACTACCTCTATCAGTTGCATTGCCAAAGAACCCCTATGAGGGGCCTACCTCACAATCGTTGTCGATAGTGAAGTGGTTAGGTTCTATACAGCAATGTTGGAGTGTGATATTCATGAACAATATGCACCGTGACTTGCAATCAGAATATTGACAAGATCTAGCCTGTCTGCATCCATCAACTGGTAGATATGTTAATCCCACATTACAGATTTTGCTGTCATGAGCATCCATGGTTATGAATTCACAAAGTAAGGGCCTTTCACAAGTCCCGTCCACACACAGACTTACCCTAGAACAACTTTCACTTGTGTAACTTGCCCCACTTTAAATGGAGCGTCCACAAACATATCCAAGAACTAGTTGTCGCTATATGCTTGACAATGAACAGCTGATGCAAATACGGCACGCAAAAGACCCGCCTTTATTGCGCCGTCCACTCACAGACTTGACTTGGGAACAAGTTACTCCTAGAACGAGTTGTCGATATGTTTGGGGACTGTTAGAACACCATTTAAACTAGTGCGACTTACATCTCTTGTGACAACTTCTAATGGCTGGTAGTGAACATGGTCAGGGTTCTAGCTATAGTAACCTCATAGTGATCTCTTTAAATATGTTCTTCTGTGTTCCTGAGTAAAACACTAGAAAGTAAACACATCGGATAAGCAATCCAATGAACAGCGATGATGGGGCATGACAAACTGACGCTCCCAACAACACCTAAAAGGAGAACATCACGCCTCGAGAGACCAACATGAAGGTCAAAATTTTCTGCTGTAAATATTTTTTACTTAACGGGTTTTTATGAAATTGTCAAACATTCAGATGGCGATTCTTATGCACGGTGGCAAGTTTAGGGTTTTCAGGGTTGACGTAGAATCAACGTGTACAGCTGGTCCTAAGAACTGCTGCAGGATCAAAACCAGTTGTTGACTATGAGGAAATATGGAGTGTGGTGATAACATACATAAATTATCTAACCATCTGTTTGATGGTGTATATGTCAGTTATAGGACTGGAACTTTGAATGTGTTGAGGTGGGAACTTGGAGGACTTACATTTACTAATTGCTTTCAGGAGAGGGGTGAATCGATCACTATTTTTCTATCATGACTTCGGATTAGTAATGTTTTAGGGATTTCCCTCTGGAAATATTTGCCACACAAGTTGACATGGTGACTATTGCATAACTCTAATGTTCTGTTTGGAATTAAATGGGCCTTTTCATTTAATGTAAGATGTCCCCCTTAATAGGATTAACATTTCCCCAAGTCCTCATCAAACACTGGAGAAATGTTATCCACGCAGTGTTGGCATGGGGCCTGTGTTTGGATTTGTTTGTGGTTAAATGAAGTATGGTTCCAGCATGTCATATTTGATGTACTGTGGTAGTTCTTTTTAACAAGTCAATGCCCTGTTCTTTGTCTTTTGTACTTCTTCATGATGGTCTTCCGTTGTTTCAACATGACTGGACAGTCAACATGTTTTCCTAATATATGTTGTGGGACACATTGATATCTACGGTAACTTAACTCTCATCAGTTGCAGACAAAATATAATTGTCAAAATCGGTCGTTTTTCATTTTCCAAACTTTGCCCTGAATCCCCACACTTTCTCTGAATGTGATGGTCATTTTGGTATTATAGCTCTTGAAAATTGTATAGCATTTATTTTGGGGCTACTTATGTTGTATGAAAAAATGAAAATATTTTTTCATTTGTTGGCCATATTGTGTGCTAACTTTGTGAGATTTTAACGTAATGTATGCTGTTAAATTGTAGTAGTTTGTCTTGATGTACTGGTTTCATATAATTAGAAATTATTATACATAATCATTTAACACTGGTAAATATATCTAATCCAAGCCATTTCTCATCAATAATGGAAGATTAAAAAATGTCTAGTCTGCGTTTGAAAATAAAAATGTCAATTTTGGCTATTGTTTCACTGACGGATCTAGGATGTTGTAAGGAGATGGAGCTCTAATAACAATGTTCACAGGAAAATGTTGGTGTTTGTCCTGAAAACAGC
Organism: Phoronis australis; assembly: GCA_002633005.1. Classification (NCBI taxonomy): domain Eukaryota; kingdom Metazoa; phylum Phoronida; family Phoronidae; genus Phoronis; species Phoronis australis. Next base: position 105,519 of record NMRA01000434.1, on the reverse strand, counting down.
ATGTTGAGGGCGTTTTAGGTCACTTTTATAGGGGACCCGGGCACCCTAGGCCTCAGCCTAAATCTGCCTACAGTATTTTGTTTTTGTGCTTGTTAGCGGAAGAACTGCCATCTGCCCTTGCTGACTCATGTCTCTGGCTACTGGTCTTACTCACCTCTGGCCTCATGTGATCTGTTTATAACTGTGTTTGTTTTCTTTGCAGTCCTCAGTACTGGCAGCCAGGTGTTAGCCTCCTCCAAGTCAAAAGATAACTTGGATGGTAAAGGTAAGCTTGTCATGTGCCAATTAGCTCAGACATGGTATACCACTTAAGTGATGGGGAAAACCAGTACGATGATTTGAATCCGATTTTTTTAATTCAGCATTGTTTTCCGGGTTGGGCCTTGGTTCATTTAATCCACTCTATTCCTAGCTTTTTTGAATATAGTAACTCGTCTATTTTGTACAAAAATAATTGCCAAAATTGTTTCTTTCCATTTTCTAAGGCAGATTACCTTGCTACTTTATCTAATATTATTTTATGACATCTGCATAGTGACAGTTGACTTTGAAATATACTAAAATTCCCTTAGTATTTGTTTTTATAGAAAATCATACGTAAAAATTTCACCTGTCGGCCATATTGTGTGTTAAGTAGGCAGTGAATTATTACTGTTACAAGTTAACGCCCTACACCGTCTGCCATTGAACATGAGGTTGAAACAACATTCCCACATGGGTTTTTTAATGATAGTAATGAAAAATTCTTTTCTTAAAATAATTATATGAACAAATCTCAGATTTGGACCTTTAAATGACTGAAATTAATGTTTGCATGCACTTTGCATTTAAAAGGTGTCTTTACCATTACTTTTGGAGTATGCAAGTGGTAATCTGGTTTAGAAGTAGAAGTATATGTATTCTGTATTTGGCAGACTGGTCAGTTATTCCAAATTAAATGGATTAAATTAAATTTTCAGTACCAGTTCAACAGAATAAAATCACTTCAGGGTGGTTGCCAGCTCAACAGTCGTCCATGGCTACCAGGTCTTTGTCTGTTGACACCAGTTCACCAGAAATGGACGCTCTGAAAAAAGAAGTAGAAACGCTGAAGAGAGAGCTTCAGGCATCTCGAGAAACCGTGAAGAAGTACCAGGAACGGGAAAGGATTCTGAGAGACAGGTCAGGCATTTAAAAATGATCCCAGATCACATACTTTCATCTTTATCCTTATTTTTATAATATCGACAAATTTATGCAAATGTGAACCGATCCTGAGAGTGATTTCAGGTCATACGTGGACTGAGGGAGACCAATATTGTTCTCCCTCAAGCCATGTGACCTCATGCTCCTGAGGGACTGCTCCAAATTTGTTCCATGCTTCTTTCTTCTTGATTTCTTCTCCCTTATAAGATTGACATGTTTTACTGGCTTTGATGTAGTTATTGTCTGATCACTTTGTTTCCACAGTCAGGGGTTTATGGTTTCTACAGCATCTGATTGGTCAGTTCACAACCAGCGACCTCTATTGTCTGGTTACTTTGAATGAAACATGATATTGCATGGTTAGCCGGTTAGCATCACCTCGTTCATCGTACTGTGCTTAAGCCAGAGGAGAGAAGCATAAGTGGTTGTTCAATAAAGATGAATCATTTACTCTTTGAAATATTTATTCGCCTCCTTACTTGAATATGGATCCTCATACTAACTCGTATGGTGTCTGTTGTCTTGTTTGTTACCACTTGGTCACATGTCACATTTTTATGCAAACTTGTCTCCTTGATTTTTGTGTTGCACTAGTTCTCCACTAAGTTCACACAAACATAATTGCCAAAATGGTCATTTTTTCATTTTTCAAAGGCTGATTCCCTTTTCGCAAATAATGTGAGTTTCAGCTACTGTTGTTTCATGACATCTACACCCTACAATCCTTGCTTGTAGTACATTAAAATATTCTTAATCTTTACTTTTGTAGGATAGGATTCCACTAAATGAAGATATACCGTATTCTCTCATTTGCCTCTGACAACCTTAGTTACATTTTTAGGAATCTTGTCAGCTGTGTACATATCCTGTTTAAATGGTAACTTTACGTGAATTAAAAAGATATAAAAAATAATTGCAGGCGGTCTAATACACGTTGTACCAGACGTGCGCAGGCCTCGCATGTGGGCCCATTGCACTGATCACCTGGAAATATTTTTATGCTTTATTAATATATGGTTAAAACCGAGCTGAGGAGCTAGAAACCTGGCTCAAGGGTTTAGCAGTGTGACCTGGTGGGATCTGAACCCACGACCTCGAGTAAAGAAAGCGGGCACTTAGTCAACCAGGCCACACTGCCTCCTCGAATTAAAAAGAGGTAGTTCTCAACTTTATCCTAATGATATTGCCTAACAACAAACTTCCTTTGTTGTTACAGACTTGCTGAGCAAGCACAAAAGCAGTTGGAGAAGGGTACAAAATTTGAAGATTTGAATTTGGGTGATGATCGGCCAACCCAGCTCATCAAGGCTTATGGTAACCTTTACTCTGAAGTGAGGCTGGACGCTCTCGACTCACTGGATTCGCTCAATGAACTCTCGGAAAATGACGACCTCAAGGGCAAACTTCTGTTCTCTGTTGTAGTGGTATGTACTGGAGTTAAGTGTTGCACAATCACTATGGTTTATTGATATTTGTGGTGTCATTAAGTTTTGTTGGTGGTGCTGCAGCTTGATTTGTTTTCTGATAATTTTAAAGGAATTTTTGTTCCGAATCTTCTTTTGTACCTGAGCATCCTTTAAGATAATTAGATGTAGCTGCTCTAAATTTGGGGCCTGTTTTGTGACATAATTTCATTGAAGTCAAAATGTGGACTGTAAAACCTGATGAAATGTTTACTGAAACTAAACTTTGTGTCAACAAGTGTCTTCATCAGTGGAATGAAGAGCTCTACATTTTAGTACCAGTTTTATTTATTTTTTTTTTAAATTACTTTATTTACTTTTACCTGTATTGGCTTATAGAATTATTTTTACCTCTAGTTTTCCTGATGTTCCATGTACATCAATTATTATTTAGTCTAATTGGTATATAAACACGGAAATATAAATTTCATTTTTGTTTTACCCTGATTCCTGTTTCAGCTCGCATTCCGATCTGCTCAACAGAAGATGAAAGAACTGAAGTCCAGAGTGCAACACTTACTATATATGAACAGTGGACATGGCCTGGCATCACCTGACCCTGTTGTCAAGGAGATGGAGCAAATGATTGACACATACCTCAGAAAGACTGCTGAAAGCTATGACGTCACTGGAAATATTTCGGTGAGAGTCTGGTGGCATTGCGAGTTACGACATGGTTCGGATCTTGAAACATTTTATAAGAAGTTAGAATTTAATTACTTTCTAAGCGAGAAGTAACTTGGACTAAGGAGGCAAACTATGGTGTTTAAGATTCTATATTTTATCATTTCTGTGTCAATAGGAAACATCTGTTACAGTATTTGTGTGTTTTTAATGAGAGAGTAAACTTTTTCTGGGAGGGCACTTTCTTCAGTATCTTGCTTTCATACCCTTATTTAATGTTCAACGTAGAAAGACATCACGCAATTACTGCAATGCTCGCAGTCCGTCATAGAACACAGGATTTAATAAGTTCAAGCCTCACAAGTAAGAGTCCAACGTCCAACAATTGCCATGTACTGTTTGCCCATAAGTAGTTGCATGATTCTGAATATTGTTGCAGTTCTGATGCATCACTGTAGACCTGTTCGCTTTATTTACAGGAAGTGTCATCGCAGATCTATGCCACACTCTACGACTACCCAGACCTGAAGACGTGCGAGGGCTTACGTTACTACATCGAGGAATGTGTTCGTCTCGCCTGGAAACTTAATGCTCAGAATCCACAGCTTGTCATTGAATTTGATTCGTCCACTTTTTCCAGCGACAAGCACACGCGGTTCCACAATTCCTGTTCAGAGGTGACAGACATTAAAAGTTATCTGTGGCCTAGTCTACATGAAGGCAATAATGGTCTATGTGTCTACAAAGGTGTTGTCATGACGTAATATGTGACCGTTGTTGTTTATTGTTGCTATTTCTGTTCATTGTTATGCATTTTCATGATGTGCAGTCTTGTAACTTTGTTTTATATAATGACATTCATCTATTGTGCTTTTTGAACAGTCATAGAATTTATTTGTATACAATCAAACATGCAATGAATGATTTGTTCGATCTGTATTTTTTTTAATGATTGTGTTAAACTGTGTGTCTCTGAATGTTAAGATGAATCATGGAAATTTTTCTGTCACCTGTGAACATTATTCAATCCAGTTCATTGCACCATAGTTGCTGGACCTGTGTATGGTAAATAACTATGAGATGGCTAAAATTCAAACTGAACCGAGTTTTTTTATTTGATACATTAAAACGAATTGTCATCTTTGATGTGGGTTCACAGTCGCGTATTGCATTCTCTCACAATAATCGGTTGTCCATGGAAAATTGGATACTTGATTATTTTTAGTGCATGCAGACATACGGTTTTGATGATTTTTTATATCTGGATCAAAGATCATGAATCATTTCAGTTTGTAACATGCAAAAATTCAACTTAATTCGAATTTAGCTGCCTTATTTGCCAAACTTGGGTTGAGCAACTTTAAGTTTATACCAGTGTCCTACTTGTGTAGTCATGCTGTATCCCACAAATATGTTTTGCAGTGAACTCGGTCGACACTTAACACTCTGTAGCAATGGTCCTTGGCAAACTTTTGTGTCATTTTGTCACATTGTTGGCAAAGTGACAAGGTCATACTCACCTGCTGGATCATATTTTGTTTCTTGTTATGTGCTTTACGTATTACTTGTTTGACTTGTGAGTAAAACCAAGACTGTATGCCGCAGAGGAAAGACTGTATGCCGCAGAGGAATTTTCTCGCGAGGATAGCAAAATCATGGGTAGACTAAGCAAAATCTTCTGAGTAAAAAGCAGATGTTTTGCGAGTAATTTCACACCCTTACTGGTATAGACTAGCAAATGGCTGCCGCTGAATTGATTGGTTGGTGAGGTTGGAATGTTGGATTGTGGGAGAAAATCCATAAACAAAGATTTCTTGGTGTAGGTTTCTCACGATTCAGGTCCTGGGTTGAAGAACACAGCCCTGGTGGCACTTAACCTGGAGTTTAAAGTGCTTTGTAGGTTAACATCGACGTAATCAGTTGAAATTGCAAACAAATCCTGAGTCATCTTAGGTTTGATGCTAACCTCTGGAACCCTTGTTATAATCACCTAACCTTAAAAACCCAAAACTTTTTTACTGAAAAATTCAATAAGGGGAGTTTCAAGAATGGTGCTGCATTTTATTATTGTAAGACCTCTCTCAGTGCTACCCACTGCCAAAGATGATGCCAATACAGCTGAATATTGTTTTGCCCACTGTAACTGTCCATGGTATAATGAGCACAAGTTTTACCCATATGTGAATAAAGGCTATGGAGTAAGTGAGGCATTCTGGTTGGGTTCCTTGGAACTTTATTGTATTTGTCACTAAGATATTTTGACATAAGTATCCAATGGTGTGGCAGTTGACATTTATATTGCCACAGTTTGTCATTGTAGTTTGTCAAAGCTGAAGCTACATATTAACATTTTCTGTTTCATTTGTGGTCACATGAATTGCCTTGTGAATACTGTAACAGAAGTAACTTAATGCTGCTTGCAACTATACATATCACTGGTGCTACTACAGTATTTACTTTACCACACTTACAGGTATCCTAGTATGCCCACACTTGTTCATTGTCATCATTCTGTATATTTACTACTAATGTTCCCTGTTCACCAAGTTATTGTCTTGTGTATGTATATATATATAGAGAGAGAGAGATATTTACTATATCATGTCTATAGTTGTGTGAATGGGATAACTAAGGTCGGCCAGTCACTAGTGCCATCTATCGTGTATTTAATATAATATAATATACACTAGAGTTGATGTATCACTGTCTTGTTCCCAAGTACTCATCTGATATTGAAAAATTGATGACGCAATGTTTTATTTCTTTTCTCAAGAACAGCATTACTGTGCAGGAAACTTATTTCTCTTGATCCTGTTCACCAACACATATACTACAGACAAGAGACCTGTTGTTTAATTGTCAACCTACAGGTATGGTTCCCGCTCAGGGAATACAATTTTTTATGGTCTTGTAAGGAAATCTCAGAATAAAAATATCATGGAGGTTAGTTAGCCATGTGAATAATAAAGAAGATGCATATATAATAGATAAGTGAAATGTTCACCAAAATAAATTGTAATTGTTAGCTGACATAAGTCCCCTAAAGCCAAAGTCGACAGGTCCTTCCGACCATTTGTTCAAGCTGTAAGATGGGGGCAGTTTGATTAAAAAATTTGCCGTTGGCAACCTGCTATAATATCTTTACGAACAACAACATTGCAACTCCTGTTAGGAGGACTAAATCATTTTGATGAATGAACAGACTCCATCAACATCTTCGGCCGGGTTGCTTCTGAGTCTGAAATTACATGCTAGCCGAATTTTGAGTTTACTTAGATGAGTAATGCTTTGTAAATCAATGGTAAATCCGATTTTAAGGTCGACGTTGCTTCTCTCGGTGTTTATTCGTAAAAAAACATAAGTTTCGTTGAAGAGGTCGCTTCGAAAGTTTGAAACTTGGCACATCATAAACCCGACTATTCCCAGCAATGCTGGAAAAAATTTGCAGTACCGACTAGTTTGCTGATAAAGCTCTTTCACACGAAATGCCCATGAGCTTTTTTCCAGAACCGAAAGCGAATGGTTAAGAGGCATGGAACGCGAAAGCTCGTCAAAAATATCTTTTAAACAGTTCCTGACGAAAGTACCATCTCGCAACGTCTAGTACAGAGTAATTCACTTTCCTCTGTGATACGCGCTAATGAAAAACTATGGTTACCGCAGAGTTTCTAATCTCCTTCCCACTTGTGATAAATGCGCGCGTGCACTCATAGTCAATTTTTTAAAATTTTAAACTAAAAGAAAATGTTTCGATGTCAACAGAAATAAAAATTAATCTTTACGAACAAAACGGCCCTAAAAATACTTGGGGAGCAGGTTGAATTCTGTTCCAGTAACAGAGAACCACTTTGGCAATATTGCAATTTAGTCTGTTTATCGCCTCCTAGGCCTCTTAAAGAAAAGTTCGGTTTCGTTTATAATTGTTTGAATTTGCAGTTAATTATCAACATTAAAGCTGCATCTGGCCCTGTTTAGCAGGTTTGAAGCGAAAAACTTTACCATGCTCCGCGACCGATCTTGTCAGTGAATTCATGCAAGCGATGCGTTGGCACCATTTTCGAATTCACAGTTACGGAGCTGGCCAACCCAAATATACCGAGCCGCTGATGGTTTCAGTTTTCATGTTGGTGTCGCAAGTCAAAAAGCCTGTCAGGGAAACTTAAAGGGGTATTACTCAAACCTATTTTATGAGAGTACAAAGCCTTTCTTTTTAATGGTCAGCTAAGCAGGACGAAATGCAGCTTTAAAACTTGTGATCTGAAAAGTTTAGTGTTCTCTCTCTTGCCAGTTCACGTATTCTAACTGAGAGATAACCTTTGGCAAGGGATTCATAAGTGAATGCTTATTGTTGACGAATGATCTAACTTTACGTATTTAAAACTATGGTTATCAATCGGCGTGTAATCGTCACTGTGTTATTTGGACATTTGAGACAAAGAGGTGCGTCAATTCAGGATGGAGAACAATCAAGAGAATTACAGAAATCTCTGTTTCCGAAAAAGCTCCGTTGATATTTTATCGGAAATTCCCGGTACCGAAGATTTACTGGATGACGCCTTTGATTCCCTTATGGAGAATGTGCTCGTAAAAAGCTACGTGTAATATGGCCCAATAACTCCGTTGGTGAATACAATCATAAGTCCCGTTTAGACATGAACTTTTGACACAGCGCAACTGACCAGGCGCAAGATGATCAGGCGCAAGTTGCTCTACCTCACAAACGGGTGACAAAAGTTGTCACCGGGATGTCAGTTGGCTCCGTGTCAATCCAGTTTACACATATACTTGGGCTCGATCATCTCGTTCGGTATCGGCTGACCCGTGTCAACTTTTGTAGTGTAAAGGGCATTATATTGAATAGTCATTAGTTTTAAATTACTGAGCGCGTGTGGAGACCATAAAACAGTGGGGTGTTTTATCAAGAGTGACGTATAAGCGTACGATGAAACACCTGACTGTATAAGTACAAGCAAGATGCCGTGTCCCTCAATGATTATGTGAAAAAATAGGTTTCGCATTTCAAACTCTGCCAATACTTGAAACTCTTCAACACGACAGCTGGACACAGATTTCCAAGAAGGTAATTACTTCGCCGTCATGCGCGCTTACGCAGGCGATAGTCAACCGAGGGGCTACATGTTGCCTAAATTCCAATCACTGAAACGTCAGTACAGTGGCAAATTTCCATTAAAAAACGTTTCATAAATTGGCTCGTGGAGTAAGCAAGAGGAGGCATGTGAAACGCTAAGTACATGTGGCCATTATAATTGGATTTGGTTATAAACCGATTCATGAGTCAATAACTCTACACATTGACTGCTCATACTTTTATATTGACCTCAGTTATGGTAACGTGATTTTAATTCCTTTTAAAAACATGAGATCTTCCCATGCCTAGTGACTATTTTACCACACTGGGGTATGCAATCCTACATTTACCTCTGAGTCATTGTATAACATCTTATTTGGTAAAACTGTATATTCGATTAGCTGAATTCAATTCTTGTGATCAAAAGAAGTGACTTGCCTTTATACCTTGAAAAGATTAATGAAGGATTGTCCAAGACACCACAATCAACTCACTTCCCCGTTTACCTCAGCAGTATGACCAATCCAAGCGTATCCACTTCAAAAACAACCTTCTCGTCATTCGCTGGAAATGTTGACAATACTTCCACTAGTTGTTATCTACGTATGGCATGGAACTGTGTCTTGCAGTTCAATGAGCGTTATTGTTACGTGGGTGTTTTGGACTGTTTCACAACAATGCGAAGTTATACGAGCATTTCTTCTGGCACTTTTGCACTCAAGACTCAAACCTCTGTAATTAAAGATAGTAGGTATATGATGCAGCAAACTGTCGCTTTTCTTCTGAAACTTAATTGAAACGATGCTGTGACTTTCTAGAGTTCTTATCCGGCACCATGATTATCCCATTGCAATGATAATTTATGAAAATGTTACTGGTAACTAGTTTTGCTTGGTTGAACAAGTATACCGGAACTGCTGGTCGGAAGGGTTTTACGGCCTGTTCCCCAGAGAAAAGTTGCCTTATACTGACAAAATTACTTTCGGAAGTTTACCTTTCATAGTTTCCGACAAAATTCCCTTCAAACTAAAGGATTCACATCGGAACTTCGAAACTTTACAAACGGGTTCCTTTTTCCAACTACACAATTCAACTAATGGTTTTTCAATCTTGTATATTGTATTAGGGCTTCCACTTTTTTGTGTCGATTTTCGTCTTAACAACTTATCTTTTTCGAGAACACGTTGCCCAACTCTAAGATAACTCGAAATTCGGTGTGGGTAAGAAAAACCACTTGCGTGAGCTGCTTTTTAACAAGCCATCATTTCCAGGGTGCAGTAGGCCTGTTTGAGATAAACGATACGCTGTCTTAATGCGCCATCTATTGTATTGGGACAATAACATTTATCAGTTTCGTGCAAAGAAAGTCTGATTTACATTTTGACAATAATGAGGTAAGTTGCACATGTGCATAAGAAACGTATTATGTTGAAAATAGACGTAGTCCGCAGTGTCCATGAGATGAGATGTGACAAATTAATTTAAGTAATTTGTTTACAAAAATAGAGGAACGCGTCCGGTAGGAGAATAAAATCAGATGTCTGAACCGTCGAGCAAATTTCTGACTAAGATATAGAGGAATGAAGGAGCGCTGGTGACAAACAGACGACACTGTATTCACACTGAGTATTTTTGCCTCTAAATATCAAGATGGTAATTTCGGTATTGTCAGTGGAATTTCGCTGATTAGTCTATTGTCTCCGGTAGGTACTATTTCTCAGGAATGGTCTCTGGTGAGTAAACGAAAGAAATGGTGGCGAGGGTTGCGGTGTCTTGGGTACATATTTTCACTATATTCATAGTATTCATTTTTTCGACTACTCAGGAATATGCTTTGGTCAAAATTTTGAAAGTGGAGCAGCGCTCACTTGCACAGAATGCAGAAGATAATCCGGCATACGCGGGGTTAATTTAGACGAAGCACAAGGCCCAACTCCCCTTCGGACACGGCTAAATAAAAAACGACCCGACTTGACGTTTTACGGGTACCGCAAACGTGTGGCCGGGAATGTCTTGCGGTATCCTGGATAAATCAGTGCTTCGAGCTTTAGCGTAAACCATGCAGACACTGAAAACATATTACGTGCACTTTAACCATCTGCGCAAACAAAAGCCATCTGGTTCCCGGTCCATTCCCTAATAGTCTTCATGGACAACTATTGTGCTCGTTACAAGTTGTGTAATGGCGTTTACATTGCGTAACTTCTCAGTAAGGAACTAATTAGACATGTAACTCCGTTCTCATGTGGCATATCCCGCGCTTAGTCAAACAACATTTTTCTAATCACACGTGTTTATTTTATTTTCTGAACCAAATAGTGTTTACTTCTAAAAAATCTGTAATTAGCCTTGTTTAGGTGAATAAAGACGAATAATATTCCTGTTCGTGATTCTATTTCCGTTATCAACAAGAGCGTTGAAACTATCAACGTCAATCCGAAAACTGCAAACTCGAAATGATGATGAACGGATTGAGGGGGGAGAGAGGCGGGGCTCTCGATTTGGTGGCTCATTTGGCAGATCGGATGAGGGTGGCAATACTTTTAAACCCAAAGGGCTCTAGTTAAAAATTCGGCAACGACAGTCAAACAACGGCGAAATGCTCGTTTAAATGATAGGTGAGATCATTTTTCATTTTTCTATGAAAATTGTAAATGATTAAATCTGTTAAGGAATTTTTTCAACATTGGATTCTTGGATTCCTTCGACGGGCAGCGTTTAGAAACAAAAGAGAGACGTTTTCATCGTACAGTAGACAGCAAGGCGATGGCTAAATAAAAATAGTCGAGTTGACTACAAATGAAATTACAGAATATTCACGTGCGTCTAAAAGCTGCCATGAAACCGCCTTCGGCCGTCTAAGAAACTAGCTTTTGATTTGGACCACTTTCCTCTATTGGTCTCAATTTGTTCAGTAATCAGGAACAGTTTCTGGGCTAGGAAAGACTTCGTTAGTGCTTGAGATCATGTTTGGCTCATAAAACCCGCCGCGCGCAACAAGCCAACTTATCGAGCCTGACCTCGAGCAATAACGACCTGCCAGTTCTTAAACGCCCGAGAGGTGTCTCTAGTTTTAGTAATGAGCAAGTGAGATCAGATTTATAACAGTACCGTAAGTGCCCTAAATCAAAAGTTATTTTTTAGCAATAGGCAGCCGGGTTCATAGACGCTGTAAATAAAACTAATTCAAATCACGCGGTGGTCACATTATATTATGCATGGGCGAACCACAAAACAAAACTTTTCGCTGAAGAAAAAAGAATTACCCGCAACACACCAGCCCCTGTCATTATCTTCCTTGGTACTCAATAGACGGCGCCTCTAGGGTAAAGCTGGTGGCAACATGGTAACAATTATGACATGAAAGAAACCGAAAATTTCGAGGAATGGCCCCGACTCGACAATTTTTAACACGTCTAGAGTAAACACATATGACAGTCATTTAGTCATAATGACTTTTTGAAGTCAGATTTAAACATGTTTAAAGTATTTCTTCTGCGTGTTAACCCACGTTAAAATCTTTCACCCCTACTCATAATTGACTCACCCCGTCAAAAAGCGCTGTGAGTGAACAGGTTCTCAGAATACTCTAAATCCTAACAGGTAGACGACGGTTGAAAGATTGTGGTTATCCAATAAATTGTTGGCTACGGTCGGGATATTCCACTATCACCGGACTTAGACTTTTATGAATGAGTGGTGGCGTTTCGAGAAGAATAACGTTAAGCGCTGGAGTTGAGCGCACGCACAGCGGATTAGTTATAAAAAAGAGGTGCCAATATTGTTGAATGCGTCGAAACTATCGAAAGTCTTCTTGAAAAGGATCTAGGGATTATTTTTTTAAAATGCGTGCGTTCGTAAACGCACTACTCGTGAGCGTGTGCATTGCTTACGTGTCTGCATGCCCAGAGAAGTGTTCGTGTCAAGGAACTCTCGTGGATTGTAGTGATTTAGGATTCAACTCTGTGCCACAAGGAATTCCAAAAAATGTTCAAAAACTGTAAGTTATTTTTTTGCGATAATATTCGAGTTTGTGTGTCACATTTAAATTACATTTTTTAATAGTGTAGAATTCTTTCAGGCGTGTTTATGTTTGTCAGTTTAAGGGCAGCAAGAAATCTGAGGTTAAAAATATTTGTCATGAGGTAATTATACCTTCAAAACGTCCACCCTCAGAGTGTGACATTGTCATCAATATGGATTTAACCGGCGACGTTTTCAATTACACTGCATTCCATAACACGAAATAAAAGGTATTGCCTTGGGCGTAATTCCCCAGTCACTTTTTTGCCTTGAATAGCCATACTATTTGGATTTGAAAGGTATTAATCCGCTACTTAACGTCAACTAGAGTAGAAGATTGGGATGACAGATCCAATTTACCTGAACAGAGTCACCTGTGAAATGACGCGTTCACGTAACACCGGTAGCCTTAACGTGCCGTTCAGTGTTAGACGTGTGTTACGTCAAAATTTCTTTTGGGTCTACTGGTCACGGTTATCAAAGAACACAGGGACGTTTATTGAGAAAACACATTGTGCTCGATAGTGTAAAGTTTGTTTTTGTTAGGTGCCTGGAAGTTAGTTTACACAACATGGAAAAGCTATAATAACGAGAAAGAGTCCGTTACATAGTGTACTAAAACTCATCCTTTAACTGATTAATCAACCTGCAAATTTGCTACTACTTTGTTCACAGGTTTCATTTTTAACTTCTGTTTTCATTTCGTTCAGATGTCTGTGTTAAGGCGATTTAGAAATTTTATTCAGTAAATCCAAGGCTTCGTACCTGTGGAACAGGCAAAGAAGCAGGTTTACATTTTAAATTGGTCTCATGACGTTACAAAAAAGCTACTGGCATGGGTACAGAAGAGCAGGGTCCCCTGATACGGATCCCGTGGCTTGGCCACTTTTGAATCTCCTCTCTATGTGTCAGTTGTCGTATCCTCATGAACAAAATCCCGGTCGGTTTTGCAACTTTCCACTTGGCGTGTGTGTTTGCCAGTTCCAGTTTGAGTACTAGACGGTTTTCTCGTTGTTTCGTAGCCAGTGAGTTACGATTGGTAAAACTGAACCCATGTTCCCTCCGACAGTATTTTCTAAGGCTCGTCGCTATTTCTCAATCTTTACAATGTACTAACCGATTTGTAGTTGACACCTTCCCACACATGGTAAGTCGCCATTCACACAAGTTAGGCCCGTGGTCACTCTAATTTTCATTTCCCTTGTCCAATTTTTCGCCTGGCTCGACCACAATGCATGTTCACCGAGCGAAAAGGATAAGACTAGAGACAGATACAAGCGTCAATACAATGCTGTCGTGTCCCGCCAACCGAGTGATTGCACGTTTTTAGAATTAACGAAACATTTCGCACTTTATCACAGCATTATTTCCACAGGTAAACAGTTAAACAGAATAGAATTCTGAATGGAAGAAACCTTCTACGTACTACGACCAATGCGTTGAACAGTCGCTTGGATAAGCTCATTCAAGTTTCTGCTGCTATTCAAAAACTAAGCTAATATATATAATGTCGGCCACTACATTAGTTTTCCCCGGGGTGATTTGCAAAATTATGCGCTTTCATAAGGCTTGAATGTAATCGTGGCATGTGGTCCATCTACTTTAAAATTTAGTGTATTCCCGTATCAGATATTCTGTTTTGCCCGATTGCTATTCCTTCCGATGCCGTAACGATGTATCAAGGCTCTCACATCAGGTGAATGGAGATATCGTAGGATATTCTCGGTTTAAGTTACAGTCTGCAGATTTTCTCATGTTGTCAGTTGGCTCCGTGGTCTGAACTGTTTCTACGGCTCATCTTGGGAACACCAGAGTTTCCCATACATGTACTGTCGGTAACCATTTTACTATCGCTGCTGCTGCTGCTGCGCGGCGGGCGTGCATTTGTGAAAACAACGCTGAAGTGTATCTCCAAAAAATAGTCTTTTATCTTGCCCTGTTTAAAATGACATATAGTAAATTCGCGACCCGTCAGTTCGCCGGAGGCACGTTCCGTAATACTTTGATATGGTGATATTCGATCACAAAATTGCATGTAGGTTTACGGTTCCTAGAACAAAACAGGTCCTCGCCACAACCTATCAGGTCAGAGTTACTGTCTTCTCGTGTAACTGGGTGCATTCAACTAACAAAACCCTAATTCTCTTGGATTCTCAGTCATCAGCTTAAAAGGTCGTGGACTCTAATGGACAAAAATTTACGGAAATACAGTGTTAAGTTCGCGAAACCTGATACCGAAAACGTTGATTGTGATGCACAAACAATAACCGAAATTTGCAATCCAGCAAAATAGTACGAATTTAATACAGTTCTACAAACTAATCCAAATATTTGATCAATATAAATATTGCCGGTTAGCTTATATGACTTGGATTTTACAACAACACTACCCCTCGAAGTATTTTTCCGGGCAGACTCTTCATACTTACCGGAAACAATCATTTATTGAAGTATTATTGTTTGTTAAAATAACACCATCAACATAAGGTCATTAGGCAAAGTAACGTGCCATTATGTTTTGCCCAAAACACGTTTTTAAGTACGTAGTATATATTTTATAAGTTAGCCATTGAGAACCTTTGTTGCTTTGTTGCAGTTTTAATGCTCTGTAGTTTCACATTTTATGAGAATCACATTCTCATTCGCACAATATCTGTTTCCTAAACGTTCATTCCAGTTTTCCATATCATACTCTAGTTCCTGAAGTTCCAGCAGTAAACATTACGGATAAAATTAGTGTAAAATTATATGGTGCGCACATTCGTCTTCTTTTGAATGTTCTTATAGAAGATCTTGGCTGCACCTTCAATCGTAGGGTGGTTTTTGCGGGGAGACCAAATGAATACCGTACCCGGGGAATTAAAAATATGGGTACCCGAAACAATACTTTTATCGACTCTCCCTCTCCTGTCGCTTCATCTTTCATTTACTCTTGTCGATATACCGATATCTCAAAGTCAAAATACCCATCCGAGAAGATATCTGAGAGGCGAAATATACGTTCCATGCGATACCCGGATAGGGCAAAATTCCCTCCCGAATTGTTTGCACGTCCCTACCAACATTATGATGAGAGAGCCGCACCCCTAGCGTTTGGATCTAAACCTTCCTTACACGGATCTCTGCCATCACTACACCTTGTTTCCCTTTCCGACTCGCCTGCCGCCCACCGTCCGTGCAGCTGGCTAAGTGGTCCTTCACTGTGTTTGAACGGCCTGTTCACTGTCAACACTGTCTCTCTTACGAGGACTCTGAGTAAACCCAATTGGTATCAAACAGAGAACACTCAACTGTTTTTGGAAATGCCCCATATAGTTTGATGAGCTTAAGCATGTTACTCTGTGTATCACTGCAGATTACTTTTTATTGCAGCAAATAATCTGTCAAGATTTTCAGTGCATGTAAACACAGACATTTTCGATATATTTTATATTGTCAATTAAATGATCAAACCAATATTTAGTTATTTAATTTATCGAACCCGAAAGAAAACATCACTAGACAATAGAAAGTGTAGAAATGTATGTCAGCAATTTTCCACAGAATTTCATAAATATCTCGATTTGTTTTCCAGGCACCTTCAACGGAACAACATCAGTGTCATCCGGAGATCAGACTTTGAGGGGTTAACAGAAGTTAAACAACTGTGAGTGTGTGACCTTTTTACAGATGACAATGCTTTGAGTTGAAATAATAACATATCTAAACATACCAGAAAGTCAATTGTTTCCCTTTATTGTTTGCCTGAGCAGCTTAGATTTCTGTATTTACTCGACCTAAGTCAAGCATTCGACACTGTCAACCTCACGTAGCTATCACAGAGCTTTATGTAATTTGAATATGCTAATATCTGCAAGTGATATCTGGCGATTGTTAAAATGTCCTTTGGAAAACTTTGTGTTGACATCGGGAATTACTGTGGGCGCATTTTTTGACACGAACATCATCAAGTTTGAGTAAAAAACAAACACAGGCATGGCGATAACCACGAGTTCTTAGAGCTGCACGCCTGGAAAGCTGATTAAAACACGATGACTGCTACTGCACGACAGATTGGAATGAAGTGATTATGCTCTGTGCCTAGCAATGTAGCAAATGAAATATAATGTTCAGCTTTGAAAACTGTATTCACAACATTTATATTATATAGTTATTGTTATATTGTCTTATTACATTGGAAGCTTTTAAACAGTGTTCAATTGACAAACTGAAACGTAGTAGCAGGAGTTGGATATGCATGCTCGACAACTGCTTCTCGAGTTGCGCGAAAGTTAACAAAAACTTGCATGGTTTGTGTAAAAGCAGTCGACAGCCTGGGTCGACACACGCGGTATCATCACCAAGGCGAGGAATGTCGCGGGATTAGTGTTGATATCGAGACTTAATTTACCAACACAATACTTACACCAGTCACCGTAATAGATGCCTTTCTTACCAGACTTTTACAAAACCGGTATTCATTTATGTTGCTATTTTATCTGGCAAATCAGAATTGTTTGGGTTGGACTGTATCGTCACACCTTGTAAAACGACTATCGCATTATAGGGGGTAACAGCGATATCAAAACATAGCAATACACAAATGCCGCGTCTCGGCATCGTGGTCGTTTTGTTGCTAAAATTGGCTCGAAATTACGTCCATTGGAAACAGTGTATGGTTTGGAGACAGTTTCAACGAGTTCCCATTCGAAACGAGCAGTTTTAATGTTCGCTTGGCTCCGTGAAATCTGACCGTCCAGACATAGTTAACGCAGAACGCGTCACTGACAAAAGCCAATTGTCAGTATTGGCAGAACAAATCCAGAATTATGGCTAATTTTGTTAAGTTAAGATGAAGAAAAATAAATAGAATATAATTTCTGCTGAATATTAAATCGCATGTGAAAGACTGTAATACCTAGACGTACCTTGTAATCTTATTAATGTATTTATGTTGTTTGCATGACTAAATATTTGAAATATGCCCCACAGCAAAGGGATCATCGCCGAGTGAGATACTTGTGATATCAATTTTAACAGCTAAGTAAGATTTTTATACACATCGTTCAAGAAACCAATGCCTTTCCTTTTGATTTTGGTTTCCTAAACCGAGAGATAAATCATGCAGTTAATTACAACCCGAAGTTTTCCCTCTATCTGAACTTATAAACATTTAAACATTTCAACGTCCATGTGTTCGATATCGTGGACGAACTTAGAAAGTCAAAACTTACGTAAAACCGTTTTTTGAGTTATGTCTTTTGTTTCTCATGAAAAATTTCGATGTCATGTCCTACAGAACATGATTTGGAAAGATGTTTTAATTTCGTTTGTGATACGATCCGTTCTTTGAGGTTCTTACCGAAAGCGGACTTCTTTGCAGTGTTAAGTCAAATGACACTGTTTTCCCGATACATAGTGCTGGTATGCATTGGTTTGTTTTGTACTTGTGTCGGGTCGTTTTGGGGGATATTAGTTGAAAATGCGGAACCTATGTTCGTGAATTTAGGTTACATAAGGCCCAGATAAATGTTCAAATTTGGCTTTCTTCATAACATCGTATCTCAGAACTCGCTCGCAGCACTCGTATGATACTTTCAGATACTATGCTTTAAGCACAGTTCTCCTGATTTTGGTAATTATTTTTAAATTGGTCCACACTTGCCTGAGGGGCTATCAAAAATATGAGCTACGGTTTGTACATATTTGGCAAGATAGACTGACCTGTCAATAAGGTGCTGCACAACCACTGTCTCTTCATAATTCATACCCATGTTACGGTACCTCAACATTCACATGTCCGTTTTTTAAATAAAGGACAAGCGAGAAATTAAAACAATCGCACGCCCTGTAAATACTCGTGCTTGCAGACGTTTTAACCAACTGTCTGAAGCAGTGATTTCATTTCTTCAGTCAGAAAAAATACGATTTTTCTGCAGCTTTGCCTAATTTCAGCTTATTTTCCCCTCAGACATAGGGCGTACGTAGGTATGTAGGTTTCACCAACACAACTGTCAACGGATTGATTTGATTTCTTTCAACTACCGACAGGGTGTTGTCAAAATTCCTGTTGAAGTATTTACGTTGAGAAATGAAATTTCTCCAGGTATGTTGCTGTGTCGTTATTATTTGTTGACGATTACTAAACTCATGGGAGCTGTGAAGCCTCTTGGATGACTTTTATAAAATAAAAGTTATTAATAAACGTTGTGTTTTATACTGCACACGGTCAAATAATCCATCTTTCTTATTGGATGAAATAAAACAGGTACCACGTGAACGAGTGGTGAATGAACACCTCTTGTAACAAACCACTGTGAGTGATGAATATCGTTTGGCATCTCTTTAATTCCAATTAATTTCAATTCCAGACAACTTCGCGATAACAACATCATGAGGATAGAACAGGGCGCTCTTGATGATTTGAGAAGCCTGCAGAAGATGTAAGTATAAGAAACTCCCTCCTTTGAAAACGTAATCGGCATGTTCGTTGGTTTAACGTTTTTGCCTCGATGTATGAGTGATCACATTTATCAAGCGATAATACAGTCGGTTATATATGAAATCCAATTTGAAGCAAACGTTTTGCGTTTTGTGAACTTGTTTTGAAAATAAAAATTTTCATTTTGAATTTCATTTCACCGAATTAATATTAAATTCAAATATCTGGATACGAATGTCCGTCCTGACCATGGCATTCATATGAATTTCGATATCGATTGGTCTACAACTCTTCCCAGTGTCTCAAACCTTCACAACTACTTTGAAGCCACCACATACAAACTACAATCCATTCCTGATCGGCTTTTGGAGATAAATCTCCCTTCTCACTGTTTGCTTTCTCACAGGGTGAACACAGTTTTGACTATTTGCACACCTCTTTATCTTCTTATGCTTTATGATAGTTTGCATTTAAGTTTGAGAAGTGATAATTTCACGACAAATTCGATCCGATACCAGGATCTAGGCTTCTTTATATGTAGAAGGAATGGATTTTAAGTGAAATGCTGATGCAAGATTAAGTGCAACAGAGAACTGCACCCTCGGAAATCGTAATGATGGATTTGTTTACTTCATTTCTCACAGCCGCGTAGGCAACATATTATCGTTGCGTTTGGAAGACCACCAACACACGCGTTTCTAATCTCATTCTTAAACATTTTTTACTTCGTCTGTGTCACGGATGAATGGACGATTAAAAAAAACATTTGTGTGGCATTGGGTATTTTTCAGAGTAGACTCCATCACAAGTACATATTATCGTAACATTTTCTTGAATTCATGTACCAAAAGATTGTCTCAATTGATTAATAATAAGATAAATAGATCAATGTGGGCTACAGCAGAGCATGCGCATTCTTTCTGAAAGAACCACTCGAACCTAGTGCAGTTTATCAGTAAAACATACGAAAGTTCGTATTAGCTGCCTCCGTTCATATTTGTGTTTCAAAAACAGAGATAAAACTTGTTTCTTTGCAACGCAACAGTATCATGCGCGTTATCTCCCCTTACGTCGTACGCCAAACTATAACGCGGTGTTCGCGATTTACTTCGTCTGTCAAGGCACGAAATGATCTCTTTACTTTTACTCATCATCAATCTCTGTGTGGGTCTCGCGTATTGAAGTTAAAATTCTTTAGTTCGCCCGCCATATTAATTTGGTACAAAGGCTCTTGTTTACATTTACATTCTCAATAGCATCCGATTGGTGAGTCTAAAGAAGGATTTTTTACCAAAAAAATTACTCTGGTTTTGTGTGGTTATGATGGATGACTCCTGAGTTACCACCATGCATAATGAAGTACTGACTGAACATCGATCCCAGATCATATGGAATTATGTGAACCTGAGTGAGTTACTGTTATCTGGTTGAAACGTGCGGTAGGGCTACCGGGATTCGAACTGGGTATCTCGGTCATGTGAGCCAAGCGCCCAGGACTAGCATTTTGGGATTGTTTAGCTTTCAATGTTGAATGGATAACGGAAGTGCTTTTGAGATTTAAAAACATCCCATCTTGAATTATTGCCAAATGAGCAGACAACTCAGGTTAGATTCATTTGAGTACATGCTAAAAATGTAAATCATTTACTTATTTCAAATATTATTTAATGTTTAAAGTTGCATTTTGCCCTACCTAGCTGGCTACATAATGAAAAATCAAATTAGGTCTCAAAAATCAATCTCAATATTTTTTAGTATGAAAGAATTCTAATTCTGATACCAGAAAGAACATCGAAACTTCAGGGACTCAAGAAGAAAATGCTTCAAAGTTTATTGGGGTTGGCCAATCCAAAAATTGCAGATTAGAAAATGGCGCATGTAGGCATTGCCTGTGACTTGAGTTGGTGGCTCATCTGGCAATAATTTAAGATAGGATAATCTTAGGAAACCCCAAAGTACTTTGATTAAGAATTCACCATTGTCATCTAAACATGGACGAAATGCGGTTCGAAATATCTCTTTAAGTTCGGTTGCTGAAGAAAGCGTGTGTTTAGTGTATTCTTACCCCATGTGTACGTCACGTAAATGACACGCAGTTGTTTTATTTTTAGGTTGCTGAATAGAAATCAGTTGTCAGTGTTACCAGATTCATTGTTCCGCAATACTGAGAAGTTGGTGAGATTGTAAGTATTTTTGTTTGGTTGATGATCAGCTTTAGCAATGTTTTGAGACTCATGTTGTAAAATGTGATGAGTATTTCTAGAGGGGTGGCTTTATATTCAGTTGCTAATATCCTCAAATTATATGCAATAGTGCTGTAGAAACTAGCCTTAAAATAACAGATATCCCTGGAGGTGATTAGCAAACACTATAACCATCTTGTCAAAAGTATGCCGCGAGTGTAAACACAATCAAAAGCTTTACAAAGGTCTATCAAATGTGTTGAGCTCATCTAACATTGTGTGTGTGAATAGAGAAAAATGTTGTTGAGACTGTAGATTTGTTGACAAAATGTAACAGAGCGCTACAACACAATTAGGTCTGTAACACCAATTCTGCTGGGAACACAAACACAGTCTGTAAGCTAGACTACCACAAACAGCAGGAGAATGTCGTGTCTGGAGTAATTCTATTTGAAATGTTTTTACAGGCAAAAATAACTTGAAGAATAAACAAGCACTTCTTTTCATGTAACACATTGAGCTAGCGAGGTGTTACTACATCTTTTTGTGACTAGTTAACTTAGTACATGGTAAATTCCGTTGAGTTGTACGAAAACTTAATGTTTATTTTCCATCTTATTTGCTTTAGATTGATTGCTTAGTTTTTTTCTGGTATTGTGAGGACTGATAATTCAAGGTATAGCAACAGTTTGGATGTTTGTTTTACAATAATATTTCAACAACCTTGGGTACAATTGGGTACACTTGTGTGACGATTTCGTTCGGATCTGATTTCTAATTCCCTTAGAATATCTCTTATTTACCCGTCAAAATTGTGGGTCAATTTGTTCAACATTTACCTAGATAAAGTACTTTGACACAGTCATGTTTATTCAGCCTGTTACCTTTTACCAAAACACACAGGTCTGTCTAGTTATCACAGTCACTGTTTATGCACCATTATCAGTGTAAACCCCATATAACCAAACAAATTAATGGAGCATTATTCACTGTTAGGCTCTTGCTGTGGTATACCTTTCTCCATTGCTGTGGATTACTTCAAGCTGCACACCTAAACAAAGTGTTTGGTTAGATTCTGCAGGTATAGCCCCATTCAGGAGCTATGTTTGTCTGAAGCCCTACTCAAAACACAGGTAGCTAATCATGTGTCAACACTGTGGCGTTGATCACAAAAACTCAGTGAGTAGAGAATAGTGTATTAATGGCCGAACAATGGTTGGTGTGAGAAGCTACAATGATTGCTTGCTTCTCAGAGAGCTCAATGCTCTCTGACTGTGAGGATTAAGCTAGTGGCCTATGGTCAACTGGTTCACCCCTGTAACCAATCCTGCTAGTACCCTGGTCCTCTTTACATATCAAGTAATTGATATGTCCTCTGTTGCTGGTTCACATTTTGTGGGATCTCAGTGGTATTAGCCTGAGTTGTGCTCAGTTAAGATTTCTGTTATAGAGTAAGATTCTATTTTTGAATTTTCCAACTTCAAACACCTGCTCTCTATGTTTACTCAGATTCAATATTTGCAATAACTCGAAACCCTTTAAAAATAAAACTGTTGTTTTATCTTTATTGGGGGTAAGATTTCCTTGAAAAGTACATATGATTTCATAGTTTTGTATACCCTGATGGAAGACCAACTGTCTGTGTTTGCATACCCTTGCTTCACTCCAGATTATTTTGTGTAAAGGCTCACTTCATATCTGCCACAATTACCTTCATCTCACCTGGCAGGTATAATAATGAACCTAATTGGCACCTGTATTATTGCCTGTTTTTCTTCGCTCGTTATCCCCCATGAGTAGCTAAGATTAACTCTCTCGTCTAGCAGGCAACAAACCATGAGGTAGTCCATAGTTATCTAGTCAGATCACCTGTTCACATACCTTCAGACAGGTTCATCAACAACTGACTACTGTTCAGAGATACGCGTCAGAGGTCTGCCAACACTGACTGATGGTATAGCATTCACATTCTGTTATATGCATTGGAATCATTTTCTCCTTAATTATTGCAATAGTTAAAAGGTATTAGTATTACAGTAATCGTATTAGCAAGAAGATGAAGGTAATGTCTTCCTGCAAATACCAAATGGAATTCCTGACTGAGAAGCAGTTATTAGTTCATACATGAGAAAGGAGGCATCTGGAGGCATCAATATGTGGTAATTGACAATATACCAATCTTTATTATGGCTGTAAACTACTTAAACACAGACATCAACAATAAAAGCTGAACAATCGGACAGTGCCATGTGCCATCCATAGAAGGCTTGAGTCATGACCAATGAGCTCACTGGAAGTGAGATAGTCCGCAGTTGGCCAATGATGACACTGTTGTGAATGACATGTTTATCTCACCTTCACTGGATTACCCCTGTGTTTCCTGTAGTTTGGGGGATGAGTGGCAGCCACAGAAGCAGTTTAATTCATTCTGACTCATCTCATAGAGATTTACCTGCTCAAGTTCAACATAAATATTGACGTTAATAAAATGCCGTGGTGACAAAGATCTAATTTATTTTAAGTAGTCGTTTTACATTGATCTGTTTGCCATTTTGAAAGCCCTCAGATTTAAAGTTCATCCTGCGGGACCTGATGTTGAACGTGTCGCAACGAGGCTACTGATGTCCCTCAGGGTGCTGTCTAACTCCCAGTGCGGGTTCAGGCCAATGACCCTTGTTAGTGACGCTGGCTCAAGTGCTATGCTTGGATAAGTAGGAGACGTGGGGTAGGGGTCACCAGCATCATATAGTCATCTGATCATGTTGCCTAAATAATATCTATTAGTCTAATTTGTGGTGACTATAGTTTGTCAAAGCATTGCTGAGAATGTTTTATGTTTGAAAAATAACAGGTTAAACCCGGGTGTGAAATGATTGCTAGTGTTGACATTCTGTCAGATGTTAAGGTTTTTATGTAAACACATTTCCCTGTTAATATCAAGTTTTGTTTGTCGATTTGAAAAGGTAAGATTATCGTATCAAATTTATATTCAAAAGACATGAACTAAACAACAGGACTGAGGTATGGGGGAGCTTAACACAGCCATATCTGAGGTTAATGAAGCAATGTTTACAGAGCGGAGTTATGGTTCTATCATTTGTTGACTTATTCAGACCAACAAGCTTTACATTGGCAAGTTATTTAAGATTAAAGATAAGATTGTATCGAGAGGCATTTTTATAAGTGTTAAAAAGTATTCGTAGATAAATAATGCCTTGCACTGCTTATATAAATTGTAATGTTAACCCCACCCAGTTAATTCGTGTCAGCCCATACTGGATTCATAATAGATGCATTAATTTTTCACAGCAACGTATTTATATTTTGTATTGTAGGAATGTACTATTATTATTAATAATACTGGTATCTTTATTATTTTTATTATCGTTTATATTATACCAGTTGTTAAGGGTGTGTTACCAAGTATTGTACAACCTGTAGTGCTGGTATGTACTGAAAAGAGAAATTAAATATCAATTAATTAAAATAGCAATTAATTAAGCTGTTGTATGTAACCAAATCACTGTTACAAACATTAGATTGAAAGTGATGAACTTTTATCTGGCATAGAAAACCAGCTACAGTATCAGCATTATGATATTAGGACGAGCCATTCAATACAAGGACCAGCAATTTCAATAGCTAGAGAAGTTATGGTACATACTGTAATTTGTCACTTCTTTAGCATACAATACAGCCAACAAGTGAAATTTTGTTTTGTTGTTTCTCCACAAAAGTAAAGATCAAGGACATTTTAGTTTATTACAAGTATGGATTGTAATGTGGTGAAATATGACAATTTTGGCAATAATTTTTAGATGAAACAAGTGGAGAACTACCCTACCTGTCTAAGAATGTTGTAAAAGTGTGTGATTCTCAGAATTGATAAGTATGGTTATGGGTGAAATTCTTTGTCTGAAGGGAAATGCATGTGCTGTTGTATTGTAGATTGGTATGGCGAACACTATGAAAAGCTGTATTGTATGAAAAAAGACGGAATGTTGAAGCTCTACTGAAATGTTCACATGTGACCTGTTTAGCACACATTGCTTCAGACGAAGGGAATGTTTTGTCAATTTCTTAGCAAAAGCAACTTAAGAATGTTTACTGTACTGTCTAGGGTTCATTTCAGAGAAAAATGGGGTTTGTGTCAAATTGGCCCACAAGGCGTCAACAGTTCGGACCAATTTAGAGAACTTTTGAGTCACTGTAGTGTTTTATGTCCTTTTTGGAGTTGATTTTTTTGGGACAGATTCAAATTTTAGTAGTAAAACATGTTTAAGCTGGTCTCCTACCTCTGTTACGCAGCGATTATTGATTGCCTAAAATGCTAACTGGAGTTCAATTTAATCAAACACATAAATCCACAATCTGTATTTTCACAATCCGCTAGACCCCATATCGATAACATTGTTATTCACTGTTGGTCGCTGACATTAGTTTTGGTCAGCTGTTCAGCATTGCCCTTGTGTTAGAAGTTGAATACAACATGTGTTATTCTAGACAAAATAAGGTGCGATTATGACATAATTTTAATGAACCCTTTGGCCCGAGTTGAGCAATGTCCAGGCATCAATGAAAATTTTTATGCGCTAATGACGCGAAATAAGCCCATCTAAAATTCTCCACCATTCTAGGGTTTGTTTATGTACATGTGTTTTGTAGCAATATGATGGGAAGCCATAATTTAAAAAAATGGAGAAATGACAGCGGACAGTTTTGGCAAATATTTTTGTATGAAGAATGACTATATTTAACAGTTTGTTGTTGAGTGTATGATGGTTTAAACACAAGTCTGATGGACAAGTTAAATTTTGTTTTCTAAAAATTTTCAATAATAATTAATGAAATGAAATTTTTACTCAGTTGTTCTCAGATTTTGTACTACAGTTGCCATTGTAAAATACTTTGTTAAATTTTGAGCATTTGTAAAAAATGGAACACTGAGTTGCGAGAATGAAGAATTGCCATCTAGTGCCCATGTGCTTTAGACCACTCTACAGGCCACCAGTAAAGTGGCCTGCTACAGTCTCACAATCTGCCAGTTGCTGCCAGCCTACCATTGTGGGTCTGTCATATCTTGGTCTGATCAAATGCTCTCACTGGCCTCTTCATACTCAAGTGTGCTGTGAGTTGGTGGTTTGTTCCATGCATGCTGTGCTCCACTATGTCTACTTTGTTGTGCACGCAACATGTATTTTGTGCTTTATGAATTATTGATGTCGTTTTCATTTGTTGAGGACATAAAACACTCTACATTGTGTCTAGATGCAGCATCCCTGGTTACTTTATTTCCTATTTTGAATTCATACTCGCAAACATGTTTGGTGCTCATTGTAACTGTACTTTGATTTTACAAGCTTAGCCTTAGCAGTGGTCTTAATGTACATTTCTTTGACCCTGCATGTTTGCTTTTGTTTAACAGTAAGGTTTTGATAGAAATTCATTTACACAGATACTGTTTTATAAATACCTTGGCTATACTTATCTGTGACCACAAACTGTCTGTCTGTGTTAATTCAAATGCTTTTTGTGTTAATCACTGTTGGTCCATTCCAAAGATTTGGCTAGAGGACAAATCTAAAGTCTTTGAACAGCCTATAAATGAGTTCCATTTCTTTAAGCGTTAATTACCCAGTGCAAGCAGTTGATGGGTTTAATAGAAAGCAGCATTAAACAATAACGGTTCAAAGAACCGATGTCTGGGGGGAAACGTGGTGTGTGCTCACAGAACATTCTTAGTTTTTTGTACTAAAAATTGTACGCCTGGTTTTGTTTCAAAATTGCCCAGTTGTACATAGCAAAAAAGTCAATTTGGTATAAGACATGTCAATTTGATTAGTGGTTTCTTTTTAATCATTTCTAATTGAGTTAGGAAGGACAGGTGAGGACTTATGCTAACAGTAAAGAATAAAGACCTGTCTGCACAGCCCGCGTTTATAAAGGATTTCAGAAATTAAATGTGTCCGAAATGGGTTTTCCTATTTCTCAGGGCATCCATAACCCATAGAAAATTGCTGTTACAGTGTGTTGTGTTGTTGTAGAGACCTGAGTTGCAATGAAGTTTATTGTTCCTTACAACATATCTTCAATAACTTTTTTATTCTGGCCAGGACAATTAGTTACCACAGCTGCTGTTAGCAAGTAAAAAGAGACATCAATAATTTCTTCCTTACTTTGGCGTCCATATGCTGACTAAGGTGTCCTGGCAAGGGTGTCTGTTTGGACAGTCCGGAGACTGGTTTCAGGAATTCCTGCTTACTTTTCATATGGGACATTTGGTACACAACTTTTTAATCTAAAAAAAATGGTCTGGCAACAACTATTGAACACACGGTGATTAGTTGTATGTGACAGTCGTATAGGAAACTTACATGAACAATCACAGTGTGGAGACAGGTCTTAAATTTTAAAGTCATGAATCCTCCCTTGCATCAACTAATGAACTCTTCTTTGGTTCATGGTTTTCCTGTGTGTAATTTGGAACATTATTAAAAACATTTAAAGGGTCCTACCCTGAACACGAACCAAACCAATTTTTTTGAACATGGTGCTGTTTTAATGTTCTTTTTTCGAGAAAAAGTATTCTTGCACATTCATCATTCATTTTAAAGTTTTCAGTAAGTCCTCATTGTTGGTCAAGGGATATTACAAGTGACATCACAGACTTCAGCCATGGGTACTGTTGTCATTTTTCACTGAAGTTTTTGTTGTTCTTGTGTGACATCCGATTCAAGAGTCTTGTTTGAAAAATGTTTAATTGAAATGGACATATTTTGTTACCTGACCCTGTTGTAAAAATAACATTTGAATGCTTGAAATTTGATTTAAAAAATTGCCATATTTGGCTGTTAAAAATTAAAAATAAACGAGGCTACTTAAACTCATAAAATTAGTCCCATGATAGTCCTAAATATTCGTAATCATGATAAGACTTGATTTTCATCAAAGATATCAAAACCATCAGCAACTTAAAAACAAACACTTCAGAGTTTACTAGAATTGACCAACCCTGAAATTATAAATTCAGAAATGACGAATCTACAGATTGCGTTTGATTGGAGCTGCCAACTCATTCCGCAACAAGAATTCAACATTGACAACTTAACACTGATGAAATACAAATGGAAATATTAGTACACAAAGTTTTTTTGTAACACTCTGAATTCTTATTCTTTGGAAAAGGGCAAAACAATTGGCACACTGGCTTGTATCCTTTTTGTGGAATACTCATCCATAGACTTAAGTTTTAGTCTGACAAATTAGAAAACAGTGAGTGGATTAATGAAGGATTAATTAAAATTTTTATGGATTAGTTTTTTGAGTCACGGTGTATGGAATGTTGTTGTCATATATAACTATAGTAATTTGCACATTTCTGCGTAATCCTGCTGTTATGAGCAAAACTCCTGGAAGAGATGAGAAACATTGATTTTCAATGACTAATTGTTGGGAAATATTTATGACTCCACTGACTTGCCATTCACGCGAAGACGGCATGTTTTTATGGAACTAGGCTCTTGTTAACCATACATTGCTCTTGTTTTGTGGCCTTCCTTTAGTGATTTTTTCATTTGGTTCAGTCTTCATCTCTTGTTAAAACTTAAAAAAGCTTTGTGATCCTTCAAAAGTTTGTCAGGTCCTCTTCAACGTAATGGCTAAGGGGTTGCCGTTACAAATTCAGATCAATATAAGGCTTTAGCAACCCGGGAAATGTGTTCTTAAGACATTATCATTTCATGAAAATCCTTACCTGTGTTCTCAGCATTCAGGTAGCTACAATTTTGGTTTACCCTGGTGAGATGATACCTGAATATATCCCAGATTCGTACTCGAGAGGAGACCACCAAGCCAAAATACTCACCTGAGATAATGCAAGAGACAGGAAAATCCCTTTTGAGTTGCGCACTAGTTGCTAACTGACTCGGTTTTAGCTAGACTGTCTGCCATTCTGGATTTTGTCTCGTGTTCCGCCACACCATCAAAATGCTCATTGCATTTCTGTATGATTTACCCCCATTTCCCATTCTATTTCACATGCTAGACTGAGTGTTGTTTTTTGGCCTACATCCAAATGTCCCAGTTTTATATTTTCAAATATTGACAACTACACTTCCTGAGCAAAACTACCCGTAATATACCAGTTAACAACCTTTAGACTTTGTTTACAGCATATTTGTAGATTAGTTATAACCCAAGAAAAATATTCAAATATGTTTAACTTCAGAACATTGTATCTCAGAAATGATTGATTATATTCATGTAAAGCTGTACATTACTGCTCTTGAATATGCTGTTAAGAATTGCTTTTAAAAGTATAGGATTTTTATGGAAAAAATCATAAATGGCATAAAACCCAAACCAAATTATTTTGATTATTTAGGAAACTGTAATACTCAGTTTTTGAGATTTCATCTCGAAGATGTATATTAAAATGAAATTTATCATTTTATTGATACTGCTGTTTCGCTATGAATCTACCTTTGTTTTTTGCTCAAGTTTACTAAAAAGACATGGTCACGTGGCCCAAGCAATGTTATAATGGTATCGAGTCAAAAATCAAATTCTACAGGTTTTCCAATTTTTAGAAAATATATATTCTATGGCTTTATAGAAATTTGGCTAAATGCACAGACAAGACGTGCATATAAGCTCCCACACCTTTTATTATATTAAAATATCTTTTATTTCATTTTTGTGCATTTGGTATATTCCCATGAACCCCACAGTTCACTATCATCGCTCTGTACTTCGAAAGTTTGTCATCAGTTTGCTGCATCTGATATTGGTGAATTGGTCACAGGCACTTGGTAGATGCTGTGAAACAACAGTTAAGTATGCCAACAAACATGTACAAATTTAATGATGATTGTTGCCATATGTAAATCGATTGTTTTGAAGCCAAGTTTTTGCACGCACTGCAACTGAATCTGGGTAAGTGGTCACAGAGTCTCCAGAACCTGGGCTTTAGTTGTGCGAGACGCATTGCGAGACGACATTGCGTGTAACCGAGGTTTCACAATGGTAATAAACTTGTTTGTGAGTGTGACTGCTTTATTGACTCACTGCAGAAGAAGTGGTGAGTGAATAGTGGGCAGATGAGCTGTAAGTAAAGTGTGGTGGGGTCTGTAAACAAACCACAACCCTATTACCGGGACACACAGGACACACCTGGTTAATACATAAATGTGCAAGTAAAATGCATTAATTTGATAGCTCACCTCAATTATTGATTTCTTAGCTTAATTGTGATGGGGGAAAACATACTTTTTGGCAATTAAATTCTGAGTCGTTGGTGTTTCTTTTCATTATCAGCCCAAGATGGACAAATAACACATCAGGGCATGTTGAACATTCGCAGTTAAATTAAGTTTCACTTAAAGGCGAAGGCAACCTTTTTCCATGTCATTTTGAGCTAAAATAAGGTTGGTTGGTTATCCTAGACATATTTTCCACTTAATTACAGCTTTTCGTAATTTTATTAATTACTCGTCCGCTACTGCGGAAGTGACGTTTTAGGAGGCAAGCATTTCGCGCCAATTTCTTTTCATATAGTCTGACTGTGAGAGCTGCCGAGTCAGTCATTGTTCTACCTCGGTTGTGTTAAGTTCCGTCGTCGTTTGCTTTCATTTACTAGTCAGTCAAGATGCCACACTGTTGCTGCGTACCGGACTGTACTAATTATCGACTCACGCGCGCTTTGGGAGTACCTTTGCATCGCTTTCCGATGGATGACAGACTTCGCCGTACTTGGCTCGTTCGTGTGCAGAAGGCAGCGTTACCCGTCCACGTAACGTACATGTACAAAGCAGTGGCGAATTACCGTGTGTGTGGCAAGCACTTTTTGCCCTCCGCTTACGAAAGGGATTTGTACGCTGAACTGACGAAGGTCCCTGCGAAACAACGCCTGAAGAAGGATGCCATTCCGTCTGTGTTGATTCCCGGCAGTGCCCCGTCGCCACCCCCGAGAAGTGCTTTTTTGAAGCGAGAAGCCTCGCGAGCTGTGGCCAGTAAAGTGACTGGAGCCAGTTGAGGCACTTCATCTACTGTCACCTGTGCCTCCGAACGTACCCCAGAGCGTGCAATTCCTGAAACCAGTAGTGATTCGCCCTGTGCTGTTTTCTCCAGCCCAGAGCCTCTAAGCAGCCCTGCAGCGATATTGAGTAGTGGGAGTGATTAAAGGCCCAGGATCGACACCCAGTGAAGAGGACAGTTTGTCGTTCAGTGAACAGATCGGTGAGCCAAACTTTGATAAGTTTATTGTGGACTTGTATATTTAGAAGGTGCCAGGTGTGTGGCGAGGGAGTCACACGAC